>JADANM010006787.1:4628136-4647139 GCA_026213755.1 Eurema hecabe | reverse complement strand
TATGTGGAAGACATTTTGATGACAAATCATTTAAAACCTTATTCAGAAATCAGTCAATAAAATGCGTGTGCACATGAGGTATGTTTTGTGTTAAGAAACATACTCAAGTGAGTTATTCAGGGTAGGCTGAGTAGAGAACTAATGTAACAGAGTTATTATTGTGACCCCAAAAGGCACTTAAATTATTACGCCGTGAAGGAGCCCCCAAATTTCAATCAGTCAGGGTAGGCTGCGCTAAGGTCTTATGATAGTGCAGATGATTTTCTCTTTTACAGAACCACCACACGAGGATGTGATGTGTCAAGATGGCCAATGACGGAGAGTGAATCTGGACCAAGTCAAATATAACCTACTATTCTGTACTACGATGGATGAAGAGAGCCCGGTGTCGTCCACGATATATGTATCAAAGAGAATGTAATCAAGTATTTTGTCAATAAATGAACATATTCTCGACAGTGTTTTTTTACTATTATACCAGTCACATATAAACCAAAGAGAATGTAATATAAACCATAGAGAATGTATTGCAACGGGACAGCGAAATGATTGTTCGTTAGGTTGGTACTACTGTGACATGTAAACTGCGCACAGTTGGTAGTGTTCAGGACTGCAAACTCCATAGAACCATTTTTTTAGTACTAAGTCCCGTCTCTTAAAACGTAGTGATTACATTCTCTTTGATACCTACTAGGAAAAAAACAGAATCTTTTATCTTTCGTATTGAGTATTGAGTATTTAACGGCTCAGTCATGAGTCAAACTTAAGTTTTTTTTTGTGTATACGTATATAGTGACGTACGGATTACGCTGTCTAGTATAGTGCGGGTCATTTATGTTTAGCGCTGGACGAGAATATTTGCACGTCGGTAGAATCGCGGCTCGCGCACGTAATTTACGTATTGGTGCGAGAAAGACAACACGACTGGGACAACCAATCAACGCTAGCGCATCCGACAATCACGCGCCCCGCGCGCCTAGATGTTACCTCGATACCTTATTTTTGACTTCTGCCCAGGTTTCGTTCAGCGCTTAAGATTCGTGACGCGTACTAAACCGTCGCGTCGTACCGAATCTCTAACAACAATATTACACAACCCATGAACTCACGAGTGCTTTTCGAAAGACGCATTTTTTGTATTTCAGGTTCCTGATACCTCACCACCCTTAGTTTGCCCAAGTTACGTCTATGCGTGTGTTATATATATCGTAATCTTTAGGCAGTAAATATTAAACGAATAAAAAAAAGGAAATTCATGCATGTAGGTACGAGTTTGAAATATTATAATATATTGCTTTTAACCCAGCTAGTTCTAAACTACGAGGTAGAACAGCAAAGGGCACAGCGGTTCCGCTTGCACTCCCATGGCTATACTAGGAATAAAAGTATCCTACGCCTTAATTCAAGGTCTAATCCGCAAACATTAAGAACTTTAGCTAGATCCAGTATAAAACCGCCAATATTGTAATACAATTCGAGTAGGCAACACAACCCTTTATTATGATGTCCAGTAGAACATTACGTCGAGTATGGAATTAGGAATACCGAATATCCCGTAAATACCTAGTACTAATGGAGTATGAGTACAGACGAATACGCTTTTTTCCTAACTTGCACACCTCTGGTAATAACAGAATACAACTGTCATTGTCATGTCAATTAAGCATACGTCACACGTCTCACGTCTCCGTTAATCGTAGTGATTACATTCTCTTTGGTCTCCGTCAACGCAATTATAAGTTACAATACAGGGTCTAGCAAAACAAGCTAAAGCAGGTTACGGATTTCATAATGTAAATAAATGAAAACAAAAACAGCCATGATCATTTTTACTCTAATGAGTTGTACATTATTAAATAATATAGATAAATCCCAGAAAATATAATATCTGTTTTCACTTAAAAAACATGGATTATTTTTACAACAGTACTACACTCATCACTGAAAAGATGTCAAATGTCATTGATGATTGAGTGACTGAGTCTGATTTTGACATTTGACTTCACTACTCGAAGTTCGATCTAAATGTAAGTAAATTTATGAAAGGGGCTAAGGATTGAAGTAGCTATTTTATAAATATAAAGGAAGTTTACCCTTTCTTATTACTTTTATATATACATGCAAAAAACAAAATAATGAATAATGCACCGCAGTTTTCATTGCGATGGAATAATTACGTTAGCCACGTAACAGAAGCTTTTAATACTTTACGCTTTGAAAATGATCTAGTAGATGTGACCTTATGTTGTGATGGAGGTAAAATAAAGGCTCACAAAATGCTTTTATCAGCATGCAGTAATTATTTCAAACAAATATTTAAAGAAAATCCATGCCAGCATCCAGTGATTATTTTCAGGAATTTTAAATATGACGATCTCAACGCAATTATTAATTTTATGTACCACGGCGAAGTTAACATTTTTCAAGAGCAATTGGAATCGTTTCTTATTACTGCGGAACTTCTAGAAGTAAAAGGTTTGACAGATAATTTAGAGGAGGATGGGTATAAAAACCAGTTTAAAATTGCAGAGAATTCTTCATTAGATTTAAGCTCTAAATCGAAATCTGAAACCAATGTTGCAACGTCTACAGATGAGCCCATTAATTTAGCGACATTACAAACAAGCAGAGATGAAAGTGTTCCAAACAATACTCCTTTAATTACTGTTGAACAAGAAAATGATACATTTGATCTTCAACTGGATGCAAGTAAAGAGTCAGGAAGCACAAAAGCAAAACAAACATCGCCCCCTGGAGATGAAATGCCAATGGACATACAGTCTACATCAACTGAGGATTTATCAGAAAAAAGCAATACTGGTATGCAGTTGTCAAAATACTTTTTACTTTACATTCTTATATTTGAAATCTGTTTTAATCTAGTGAAACAAATATACAAATAGCCTTTGCAAAGCCCTATTTAAAATTGTCTTATGTATATTGATCTTTGATTCATATTTTTGATAAATCATCAGTTGATTTCTATCTATATTTCCCCATTGAAAATTGAAAAATTGCCATTCTGATAAATAAGGTATTACTAGATAAACAATCTTAGGATTATAAAACTTATCTGAAATTAAAGAAATAATTAATCTATAATAACAAAATCAAACTTTATCATATTGAAATTTTATTGTACTGCTTACACATCTAAATGCTTTTTTGTTTTTTAATCAATAAATAATTTATTATTTTAATAAAAGGTAACAATTACTCTATGTTTCATATTATATCTTTAATTGATTCCTTAAATTATAAAAAATAAATTTGATTAAGTATGAAAATACTGTAGAAATCACTTTCACACTAATCAATCCATTAATAGAATTATAAACAATCTAACTGCATGAATGCTGCGATATGGCTTACAGAAAAAAAAATACAATCTTTAGTTAGAAGAATTTTTAACTGTCTGTTTCATAATTTTACTTTAACAATATTATTATATTGTAACAGATAAAAAATAAACCGTTTAAATGGATATTAATAAAAAAAAGTAACAATATTTTCTTTATTACAGAATCAGAATTGGCGAAATTCCGCTGTCAGTTATGTCCCAAAGGCTTTAAACATCCCACATCATTAACATTACACAAAGATTCTCATGCTGGCAAAACACAATGTCCTGTCTGTCGACGATCATTCTCCAGGTCTTATGATATGAGGAGTCATCTACAAAGGATTCATCAAGGGAAACAGCTCACAATAAAAGCAATAGCTGCTAAACAATTTCCAAATAATATTTAGTATGTGGCAGCTGTTTGCATTTTAAATTGCACTTAGTGCATTTGCCTATTAAATAAGCACATATTAAAATGATTATTATTAAAATATACAAAATATTATATATTTACTTTTATATGTCACAAATAAATTTTGCTCAGCATTTTAGCTTTGGCTATTTTTGTACTAGTCTATATTGTTTCAATATAATTGTTTTGAATATTCCTCTGTTTGAAATTATTACCCTCTATTTCTATACAATATGTTGTATGCCTAACATTCATCATAATGATAATAGTGCAAACATTTACTTTATGTAATATAACCTTTATTTTGTGGTATTGGTATTTATATTGGTCCATGGACCATGACACAACTGTATAATATGTTTTGTTAGAGTCTGCTCTAGGCTCTAGTTTAAGCAAGAACCATTTTTGTTAAATTCGTTGGTTAAACGTAAGTCACTTGTTTATTTAAGTTTTAATACATCTTGCATTATATTAATAACAATTAAACAATACCAAATATATATATATGCTGGAACCAGGAACATAAATAACGTACCCTCATTGATGATTCTAAACTTGACATCGCGGCGGCGGTTAAAACTTAAATAACTTGAATTTTAAATGACTATTATGACATTAAAATTAAAGTATTTCAGAAGAAATAACATGTAAACAGATGCTAATAAAATTAGCGTCAAAAACTTATAATAAAATAATTAAATTTACCACTGGTTTATTTTTGGTATAATATACAAGTGAGTTACAGTCACGTCTATCTGCAATGAATATAAATTATAAACTTTTTTTAAAGCAATGTTAGAAATCAGCGCGTTTCACGCTTAGTATTGTCTCGTTAGTCGTTAGTTAAAAAAATCCACCTTTTCGCGCGGTATCACGCCTACAAACAAAAATATCCAAAAATTATTTAATTTCGTTCACTAAAATGGTTGTCACTTGTCAGCAGTGCTTAACTGCTTAATGTGTCATGTGTGTAAAAATCTTAAAAAAATTGTGAACTCTACCTTCTTAACACAAGTATACTTAGTAGCCCGGCAGGGCAAATGTTATAAAAAAGAAGATAAAGGTCAAAGTTGAATCAAACCGCATTAGGAAATTTAATTGCTTAATAAATTAATAGCAGCTTACTATACACATAGTTAATCTATCCATTAGGTGTACCAAAAAACAACGTAGGTGCGGAAGATCGTAGCGCCAATCTTATTCTTCTATAGGTTTATAAGTTATAACAGCTCGTAGCGTGCTAGAATAAGGGTGGCTTCGCCAACGGCAAGGCGGGGGTGTTACGGGCGGAGTGCGCTCGATACGCGCGCGCGCTACAACTTCACTCACCCACTATCCACTATCGTCTATCCAATCCAGTCCGCCACCGCCAGTCGCATTCTGACGCTCCCAGCGCTCGGTTGCTGTCAGTCGCCGGAACGCTTCATACGATCATACCGATCAACATTATAAACTTAACCTCTTTATGTATGTATTATTGTGACAAGTGATTTGTTATATTGATCTTAATATAATTGAAATGTGAGAAAAACATATTTATTAGAAATCAATGAAATATTTTGTTTACATTTGGCATTTGGTACACATGTTTCTTATAAAATAATAATACGACAATTTGCGAATTTTCATTGAATTTTCTTAATTTACCCAGAGTTGGATCTAAAAAGAAGATTATATTATATTTTTAAAATTATTGCAATTTAAATATGTACAAGTAAATCCTAGGGATTAAGCAAAAACTTCATAAATACTAGTAAAGTTTTACGTTTATAGTGATAGTGAAAAATACTTTCGATCAGTGCAGTGTAAATTTACAGAAATAGCTTGCGCGTTCTTATTAAAATATGTGAATATTTGATGGTGTGTCGTGAACCAGAGCGCATACAGTTTAGAATCGTTCGCAAAACGTGACGCGGCGGCGCAAAAGGGGGTATTGATCGGCGGCGGCGGGTCGCGAGACGCCGGCGTTGCCGCCAGCCGCCTAAATAAAGCTCTGCATGTGTGCCCACTGACGACTGCCGCCCTACGACCAAGTCGCAGCCGACAACTTGTGTCTTAGTGTCTTGCGCTTTTATTTGCCCCTATTCATGTCATGTAGTAGATAATTATTATAGTACGTAATCTCTTTTTCAAATGTCACATAAGAATGAATTTGTCTATCGTATACATTTCCTTAAAATTAAAAAACATGAATACAATTTGACACTTTTTTAGATAGCATAAAATTTCAACAAATTAAGTTTCCGTTTCCAATTTCAAAAGCCGAAGTTTCCATTAAATTAAATGTTAAAGTGACCAAAATGCCAAATGTATCAATTTGAACGACATATCAACTTTGTAATTAATATGTTCAACAACACTAGACATTAAATATTTATATAGATTAAAATCTAAATATAGCTTAAAAATATTTTTATATTTTTGTAATTTATTTACAAAAGTAGTTTGTTTAATATTTTTATAATATATTAACAAATTCGTGAAGATTCATTTAATATGAATTAAAAATATTTTTTCAGGTGGAAATGTTGGGATAAGTTGATCTCCTAAAAAAGCTATGGGGCGCATAGGGGTGGCTGGAGGAGCGTTGCTCTGTGTCCTGAGCATCGTGCTCGAGTCCAGCTCCTTGATCCTCCTGCCGCATGACGTCCGCCCAGGCCATGCCGTACGTCATTTTGCTGGAAACCATTCCAGATACACGCTTCTTGACCCAGAATATACATCATATTTTACACTACTAGACGATGGCCTACTAATGACTACCGCCGACCTTGGACCGTTGCTGAATCAACCATTAAGTCTTGCTATTTTGGAGCGAACACCGTATAGCAGTTCAGCGCATTCATTAAACCTTCTCGTTATGGATCGCAGAAAAATGCTCAGTTTTTCAACAGTTAACGGGTTGCAAGGTGAAATTGCAGAAAATGCACCAGAGGGGTCTGTCGTTGATATTCCCCCTATTCGTGCGACAGCCCTTGCAAATATTGGACCGATAGCGTACAAAATAATAAAAGGAAACGAAGATTCTATTTTTGCGTTGCGAGAAAAGGATAAAAACCAAAAATATGATCTGAAATCAGTCGTAACAGATGGTGATGTGGAGATAGTCGCTCTTCGAGCTCTGGATGCTGAATCGAAGAATTCTTATAATCTCGTTATTCAGGCAACCGATTTAAATGGAGCGAGCAAGGCGAGCTTACCTGTAACAATATCAGTTTTAAATGAGAATGACCACGAGCCCTTATTTGAGCAGGATATTTATTATTTTTCGGTAAATGGAACCTTGGACAAGAACGTGAACAATGGTACTGCTCACTGGCAAAGATTTTCAAATATTGGTAAAGTACACGCTTTTGATGCAGATGGGGATCGCATATATTACTCTATTAAGACGCCAACAAACCTTGCTGTTATTGTACCGCAAACCGGTGAATTGATCCTTGCCGGGGAACCTGACAGTTACGAATCGGAATTGCTGGTTCTCGCTCACGATACTGGTACTCCATCTAAAAAGAGTAAACCAGCTCAGGTGTTTTTAGAGTTTGTGATTCGAGAACGAAACGACTTACCTACTCTACATCGTGAAAAGCGCCGTGTTACCCGGGCAGTTCGTCCTACAAAACGTATTGAATTCACTGAAGGGGACGGCGAAGTCGAAGGACGTGCAGTTTTTACTCTCGAAAAAGAAACGGACCGTGAAACATTTAAAATTCGTGATGAAAATCCGTGGGTTACAGTGGAACCAAGTGGTGTTGTAAAAGTTAAAAAGAAGTGGGACTTTGAAGAGTTGGGGCCAGAGAAGACCATAGACTTTTGGGTTACAATCACCAATGCTGGAAATGGAGGTAAGACTTTCTATTATTTTTTATATTAATATCTGACTTTCTTTTCACTATACTTTAGACAGGTACTATTTAACAATTCACTAATTATTATTAATTATAAAGAAATGTAAGAAATTTGCTTTTGCACGTATAAGTCACCTAAAATAAAAAGTTATCTTATCCGAGGAAAAAGAAACGTTGCTATTTAGTTGGATACTAATTTTGGTTCTATAATTATGTAAATAAGACAATAATCTCATAATACTCTACTCACGAGTAAGTAGTAATTACTCGTGACTAGCACCTGTCGTATCGAATTGCTCATTCAAGCGTTTCATTGTGCATCAGGTCTGTAACTCCCATAGCGACGCTATTCTTTGCGCATCAATCATTTTAATGATGTCCATGATTCCTTCCTTATTTCAATCCGTACGTTATAAAGTTGGCTAACACTTAATATATAAAAAATATATAAAGTACTTTTAAATGAAGTTTAATACTACAACTAGACCATAAAAATAATCTCAAATGAAACTATTAGGACGTTGACTACACACTCTAGTTTTGCAAATTATTAAAATTGCTTAGATAACTAGACGGGCTATAAAATTTCATTATTTGCATGCCAATTATAAAGGCTATTATAACATATAAATAAGAAATTGAGAGGTAAACATCTATCATATTCTAATAAACACATAAAAGTTTTTTAAAACTATACGCAAATTGTTACATAGAACCACATAGTCAAAGTAGGCCAATTTAATTAGATAAATAATTACAATTAAGCTACTGTCGTTTACTTTATACAACGTAATCGAAATAATAGCAATGTTGTATGGCTTCAGAAATAGCAATAGAATGCGACGTTAATAGCGTGTCCTAGATCCATTGTATGAACAGTAGCACGAGTCTAGAAACAGGTGCGCTTGGAATTCCCATTAAAGACATAAATCTGTGTGATGGAAGCGAGAAGTTGCGACCACCGTGTTGAATGCGTTGATAATCGGGGACCTGTCGCACGGCCTCAGTTTTGTCGATTCTTTACGCCAACCCCTTCTTGATCACGACTATCATGTCATGGAATGCGATAATATTCTTATTTCTTGCGTTTGACATAGTTTCTATACAGTTAAAACCTTTAACATACAATACATCTTGTGGAGATATTAAGCTCAAATGAAGATCAAACACTTAAGTCTGCGCTAAAATTTAAATACCTGAAATATCAATGGAATCGTAATAATTGACCGTTTACGTTCTTATTTTTTTTATTTTTAACATAAATTAAAACCGTTCCAAGAGGATACCTTGGATTGAGTGGTAGGTAAGTGAGTAGGAGGTTTGGCGAATAGCAGTCGCAAATTTAAGTGCCTAAGTAGGAAAATGCATAAGTTCATGCAAATCTACTCAAAAATCTTAATACTGTGAAAATATTTTTCTAGATAAAACCGGTAGCGATTATTGCATGCACTTAACTAATTTCTTAAGATTTACATGGATTACAAAACCCTTAAACATACTTGATACATACGAATAAAACATTGTAATATTGATTTTCAATCTGAAACTAGTATTGATATTTAAATGATAATAAATGATGCTCTAATTATGATTGGGTTTTCGAAAATGGTCCCTTAGTGGGTGGCCGTCTTGAGGATAACCATAACCTCTCATTAATTTCTAATATATTTTTTATTTATACCTCGTCTTTTTTAAAATAAGTTTGTGCGTATAGATAGGGCACCTATTTATGTAAACTGATGTAAAAGGTAATATTCGATTGAATTATCTGGCTAACATGATTAAAATCATCGTACCTTTGAATGTATGTTAACTTCCAAGAGCTTCGAATATTAACTTTACTTCAAAGATCTAATATAAAAAATTTGAATATCAAAATGAGCAAAATGTCAGATGAATACTTAACTTATTTAAATTGTATTACTTTAACATCCTTCATAAACTATACCTAAAACACCTTAAAATTCCATACGTAGAGATTTGATACCTACATGTTTTAGTTTTATTAATTAAAAATACCTAACGTTTGGTGATGTCTTTAAGGCTTGTTACAATCTCATCAAAGTGCCTTTATGTATATTGGAAGGCATACTCTGTCGGTAAATTAATCCTCTACTCGTCCCCGCTTTATCCCACGTTCTTTGAGTTAGCGATCGACGAGAGCTTTGATGTTTTTGAACCTTTTTCAATACATTCACAGGTAGGACTATGAAATTACCTCAATTGATTTGTAGTTACCGTAATTTAGTTACTTGATCTATAGGCTGTTTTTGTATATGAGGTACTCCTAATTAGTTCTACTTCAAATGTTAATCTAAAGGAAGGTAGATATTTGTACGACGAATAAATTTGTACAAATATAATGAAGTTAAAATATGCTGATTCACAAAAATACGTATTACTCGAAAAAAATTGAATTCTTGATATTCTGCCGATTTTTTCTAACACATTACGTAACGTAGTTGTTTTAACTTTACAATCAAATTTTATAGCAATATAAGTAAAGGACGAGGTGAACGCGCGCAAAATGGTTACGGTCCGTTTGTGCAGTACTGTTTGTTAAATTTACTCATTCATTCAATCAATGGTAATAGGTGCGGGCGTCGGTCGCACAATGATCGGTACTGGGCAATTCCCCTCATTGTCCACTGCCCACAATTATGTATTCACTTCCTATCCCTGACCCCGGCAGACATCTGTTGGCCAATTTTTTTTTAAGTCTTGATTAGGATGCGCAAGCAAGCTTAATTGTAGTTACAATTTGTGACATGATATGCATGGGAAAGAATACGTGTTTGTAATAATAATTATTGCAACTATGTACTTTTCTATTATGTATGTCCCTAATGAAATAACCCACCCTTGCCATTAATCTTTATAAAACTACCCACTGTACGACACTCAAGGGACTTCAAAAATTGAGGAAAAATTCCTCATAGACTTCGAGTCGAACTGACTGATAGATTAATAATTTATAATAGATAGACTGTGCAACCCTGGGTTTATTTAATATCTCTACAGAGTAATATACAACCTTTGCTTTTATCACATAATGTATAAGGAAATTTTGATTATATCGTTTTACAACATAACGTCATTCAACTGGTGCAGCTATTTAGTTCACTTCATACTAATATTGTCGTGAGAAAGTTGACCGCTTCCATTTTGACCCTAAGTTTAAGTATTTAAAGAGTTGCTCGGTACATACTTGTGTATAGATTGCATGGTCATAAGTATGCTTCATTTAAATACACATACTTCAAATTATGTTATACTAAACTCTATATAGTGTTGGTTATTTTATACACAACTCAATATAGTTTTCATTTGTCATGATTATCAGTGCAATATCTTGAATTAATTTTACACATAGCAATAACATGAGATAACGAACAAATAATGATTGATTTAGTTTTTTGTAATTTTTTATACCATTACTTTTTTATTCAGGAGTTCTCTCTTAAGAACGTCTGAAGATTAAAGATATCAGATGTAAACCGCGCACGCGAATACGTGATTTTATATTTTACTCTCCTATCTTGTAGTCTTTCACTCTGATGGCGATTTGATTGCGGTCATTTGCTCGTCTTCCTAAATGGCGATGCTTACACGCTCAACTATAGATAATAACTCTCAATACATTGGGTGCTCACGATTCTTACGTATGTTTCGTTATTAGGCCTATTGCGTGTTATTCGAACACTACCAACCATTATGCTTTGTTTTCACCCGAAATACTTGAAATGCTTGTGTTCAATTAGTATACCTATAATTCTAGCCTAATTAATTTTCCCTTTGTTGTACATACATAATCGGTCTCTTGAGCTTTGGTTGTGTCGACGGTATAATTATGAGTTTATGTGATTTATAGTCATTTATAAACCTTGACTTTATTTCTTTAGTTTTCGTATTTGTAAGACGTAGTTCAATACAAACTCAAAGTCGTATAGTCACGTACTTAGAATTATGAAATCGAGGTTTTTGCATGTACACCACCCTGCAGAAAGCATTGTTTCCTTTGAAACGGTGGCTCAAGTGCTCTTAAAAACCCTGATTGGCATTCCCTATAGACGTCAATTCACCCCTCTACTCCATTAGTTAGCATTGCACCTAGGATTCAAAGCTACAGAAAAATCATAATACGTTTTGAATTCTAGTAGAAGGTATAGTTGCTACTACGTAGAGTACTCAATAATATGCTGACGTATATTTAAATTTATTTTGTAATTTACATTTGGAGTTTTCTGGGCTCTGGGTGTTCCTATGAATTATATGTAGGTATAATATATTTATAAAAGAAAAGTTTATGTAATTTATCCGTTATTTAGTGGCCATGTCACGAGCTCTGCTTAGCGTTGGAGTAACTGACGCTATGTTATAATACTTATTTTCCTTTATGTCCTTATGCCCTATTTACATACAAGTCTTTCTTCGATTATCTCTAATCCAACAACATATAACATAGAAATATTTGCTCGACGTCAAGTAAAATGTGAAATGAAGATGCACGGGGTCACAGAGGGCGTGCGTATTCTCCTACTTAGAAAGTTACATCCAAAACATTCGTCCGTCTAATTATAGATGTGTTTAGCCTTACGTGCCGCTTCAAAGGCGTATCCGATATGTTACACAGTTATACCGTTGCTACATGCAGCTTTAAGTGATTATGAACCTTTACTTGTAATTACTTTAGCACGGTGTCTTGTCGTAAAGTATAACGATACGTAAACATTTCTAAATGGTACTTTAGACTTTGTGAAGCATCTTTGTAATATATAGAGCTTTGTCCACGTGATTTATTAGCACGGGTGTGTTGAGTTACGAAGTTGTAACGAACTTTATTAAGATTTAGCTTTTTTATTTAGCGTTGGGATTATAACCGTCAGTAGTCCGATCCACAGGGAAATATGTGGCGGTTTGCTCCCCTGATTGCAACGTCGATACAATATGGTGCTTCAAAGTTAGTATAATTTACTGCCATTAATATTGTTTGATCGAGTGTTCTACCAATCAATTCATTATATTTATCTACTAACTGATGCCCGCGACTCCGTCCGCGTGGACTTTCATAAAAACTTTAACCCCACCTTCCTCCCTTATAACCCTTTTTCCCGTTAAAAAGTAGCTTATGTTACTCTCCATCTTTTCAACTAACTGTATGCCAAGAATCAGGTCGATCGATGGCTTAAATTTAATTGTGATTATTAAGGGAAAATGAGAATGATTTCCATTGCTGGGTACATATGAACACTTCTGTGTCTAAATTTGGAGTGATGATGGCAGGTTGATAAAAACGTATAACTGTTAACGGTTTCTTGTCGTGCGTCAACGATTTGCTGGATTCGTGCGGAGTGATTATAGACACTTCCGATTGCGAAAGTTTCAATATAACACTGTCAGCGGTCGTCACATTTTGAACACATGATTGGACACGCATTGAATCTTCATGAGGTATGTTTAAATGAAAATTGCCAAGTCTTCCGTAGAAAAAGACTTCAATTTAAAAACAAAATATAATCTGTCAAATCATTCACTATTAGACTATGACTCCCTTAAAAAAATAGTATATTAATGTCAATAATTTGACGTGAAAATAGATTTAAATTGTGAGTCGTGACGCCTCTCTGCCGTGTTCATTAAATCAGACTCGGCAGAAACTCTCATATTAAATCCCTCACAGAAAATTGCATTTCATTTACGTATAAGACGCTGCTTCGGAGTAAAACTCGATGTTCTCACGCTCCAATCATGTGTCTTTAGTCTTACTATCACTCCGAAACTTACAAAGCATTCTAAACACCACGATGATTGATAGATTCCTATTCAAATATAATAGCGCCGACATTTTCTAATATCATTGTACTTTTACATGTAATAATCAAGCCTTATGTTTTATGATGATAATATTCGTGCCGTATTTTAGCCCGTCATCGCTTTCGAATCAGAATTAAGTGTAGTAATTTAAAACCCTGTACGTCATTGTGGAACAACAAGACGCGTAATAAAAATACGAGACCACGCATAGAATCGTGTTTAATCGACGATGTTAGAGATGCGATTTGGGAAGAGCCTGTCCTAAGCCAGAGAGAGAAAGAATGCACGTGTCAAAGACGGACTGACGATGCAGCTTGTGATATCATAATTAAGCTCTGATGGCCGGCGAGGGTTAATGTTTATATTATGGCTATAAAGATATGGCTTATAGTTCGTTAATGACCGCCGGTTTGGGATTCTTATATCGTAGTGTTACTTTTTATGTACACAATCTATTAATCTTAATGTATAATCTTTTTTTAGGATTATTAAATTATATTCATTCAATGTTTACGTTTTACATTTTTAAACATGATTAATTTTTATACTTATAATTATTTGTCAAAATATTTTTAAAAATCAACGCTATTACTTTAAACACAATTGCCCGGTAGTTAAAACTCACAATATTATATTGTACTTGTGTGTATAATGTTATAACACCCTACAGATTAACAATTTAAAGTACAACGTAAAATACTAATTATTTAATAGCTGGTATGATGAGTAATTGAAAAAAATAACTGCTCTGCACCAAGCGGATGCACGTGTGCGATGAATTCAGCTCCCTTATTTTGCCCGTTTTTTGTTCCCGACAAATTACACATAGAGCTTTAAGTTGAAACAACGCCCGCACGTCTTTATACCAAAAAGAGAAAAACGAATCTTTGTCTTATGAGATGATGCGATCGCGATATCATTGATCAAGAAATGCCAATAAGAAAAATGTTAGTCGGGAATCGGGATGGCTATCTCAGTGGGTCTTTTTAGCGTTCATTGTTGGATCAGTTCACCTTTTATTGGCTTGCTTTGGAGGTCTGTCGAAATATTTACGCCCCATATTGAATGTGAAATTCCAAACAATGAGAGCGGTCGGCGGCCGGCGCATATGCGCGCCACACGTGCGCCCTTCTCATAGATTGCTCCCAGTTCGGATTGAATAAACAGAACGGTCATGCTTGTTTCATTTCTAAGCATTTTTTTTGTAATTGTATGCATATTGTTTATGACTTGCTGTTTATTGCTAATTTTCTATACACATATAAAAATGTTTATGTAGTGCAAAAAGTCAGCAGTGCGTATTGAATACTATTTGGAAGGATATGAGAATCGTTTTTTTCCACTTATTCTCTACTAGCCGTGCCCGCGGTTTTATTCGCATTTATCATACACATAAGCCTCTTGAATCATTCTATTTTATAAATATCCCATGAATATCGGTTGCGTAATTTTAAAGATTTAAGCATAACCTGGATTAATGATTTGTAAAGGATTTAGTGTAAAATAAAAATTTCAAACAATTGCAACATTTAAGTACTTTAAAAAGAATTATTTAAATTCAAATATTAAAATGTACAAAGGTCGTCAAACTTGACCTTTATAGGTCAAAATTAGTAATATTATGTTGAATGTTTGCTTACCAAAAGTAAAAAGTACTATTCCACTTGACCGCTGCTCACGAAGTCGAGGGCGATGCTAGGTTGAGATTTTGTTTACATTTGAATAATTTAACTCTAACCTAAACATAACTGTCTGTTTAGCTGCGGCATGCGAAGACAAACATGTAGGTATATAATACAATAATGCATTCATAAAGTGATATTATTGGAGTATATCTTTGGTATTTTTGGTAATAATTTTTTTCATAGCTCTAACATTTTCTTCACAAACAACGAAAATTTTACATAGAATATTTGTACGCGTCGTACCGAATTTAAATAATATACGAATTGTTCTTTATGTACTTACTTATCTATGTCTTTAAAAGGTAAAATATAATAAACATTTGACTTACGAGATTTTGAAAAGGTATAATTAAAAAAGCTATCTTAACATGTCAAATCTTCAAATTGGACGTACCTATCTTTAAAACTATGCAAATATAATTAAAAAGGATAATAATTTAAAATCTTATAAAATTACCTATTCACGACCTTAAAAGAAAATGGCGCGTTACTAAGGCAAAGCGATTGTAAAGATGCAATTTAAACTTACACTTCAGTAGATAATAGTTTTTTGTAATTTAGAGTATAAGTTTATTATTACTATGCATATTAGAGGTACCTCCACGACTATTTTTAACTCTTAACAATACTCTCCAATTGAAAGGGGTATTCTATTAATAGATGCGATGCATCTTCATATGACGAATGTTAGTTTCTAACCATTTATGTACGAGTTACTCTATAAATGATCGGATGTAAAAGCTTAGAATCAAAAAGCAAATCTGCAATCGCTTTGACCTTTGACCCATCAAAAGCTGTTTCGTTTAGAATATTGTGGATTCAATATATTATTCCCTTTAAACTATGCGTTCATACCTATTTATAATACATATTTAAACTATTTAATTATTATTTGTTATTTTGAAAATATATAGTTTCTCATACTGTATTTAATGTACTTACATTAATTTGTGCCTTATTATTTTATGAATGCAACACGCGTATGAACCCGCAACACACTACATAATATTTCACTTAGTCCATTAAAAAAAAAAACAATATACATATTTATATCAACCATCTTACATGCCAATAAAATAATAAGCGAAATTTCCACCTTGTTATAGTGTCAAACTAGTTTCGCAGCTAATATAATTGGTATAAAACTAAAAACAAATATTAAAAGTTCATATAATTTCAATGTGAAACAGCCGTTCAAAGAGTGCGACGTTACACGAGGTCGGGTATCGATCGGCAGCCGAGACGCTTGGCGGCACGCGAGCTGTATATCGCGTAGTATTCCAAAGAATATATCGCTTTAAGCCGAAAGCTAAACGTTAAAATAATATAATTGCGTCATATCCATAGATTTGCTCTAGCATTATAGGTTTACAGTTTTGGAACAATAAGTAACTCTATATGAAGCCAAATAAAACTTTAAATTACACGGGCTTCCAGAGGTATTTAAACTTAAGCTACAGTTTGATAGGTTTGAATTAAAAGCTTCTAATCGGTTTACGTGGAATGCATTTTAGAGTATATGTAATGTAATTATATATAATCAGTATATGTAATTTATAAAAGAGAAACACTTGCTGATGTTAATATATTTTAATTACCTTTACATAATTTTTAATATGTTTTCTTCGGAACTATTCTACTTTTATTATGACCGTTAATATTAATCTCATACAGACTCAGTTTTCTTGTATCATCGCGGCGCCTTTACCACGACGTTTCCTTATGCGCCGGCAAAGGAAAACATCTAACCCAATTTTCTTTAAGATTTTGCTTTAGACGCAAAATAGAATAAGTGGTTATTTACATTACATCACTTTAAGGTGCGAAATACTACCTTAGTAATAGAAATTACCTTGTTTTACCCTCGCCCCAATTTATGTTATACCTATTATATGTTTTTCTTGTAGTTATTTGATGATTTGGAGTTATAATTATACTGGCCTGTGGGAGGTACCGGAAGGAAGTGAACGGGTTCCGAATGAAACAACGCGATGCGATACGTTCGTCACGTCAACGAGCATTTGTATAGCTAGGCTGGTATAACGTTATATTAATACACTCGTATCAAATTTTGTAAAAGCTTGAAAAAACGAAATTATCTCTTAAATATTTTCTAAGAACCGGTAAAAAATAAAAGCGGCATGATAATAATTTTAGAAAATTCAAGACTATGGCGGTCAGACAGCTAGTCGGGATAGGGGCTTCTTTCTGCGTAGTAACATGTGTAATTCTATCTACTCCTTGCTAACTGGAACAATGCCTGAGTTTATTGGCAAACAAGCGTTTTCCATGTCATTTAACTTTGCTTTAACTTCCGCGCTGTAGGGACCTTCATGCAGTCGCGGGCAGACTAATTAATTTTTGAAATCAATTATACACTTTAGGGCACACGTTTGAAAAGCAAATTTATGTATGTAAAATACATTAAATAAAATTATAACGGTATTGAGAGTTTACAATGGGGTTTTAAACTTACGATATTTATTAGTTTTGGTATATTGTACGATCGGAAACATTTTCAAATCCCTAGATAAATGTCTTAGAGTTTTATTTTCATCTGCATCGCCTGTCTTACTAGTCAGGCAGTAGAAAAGTGAGTGGTGTAAAACTTTTAGTGAGGCGCATAGTGGTTTAGGGCGGATAACATCAGATAGTTCCCACAATAGCGGAGATCGTGACCGCGCGGCGATTGGGAGCGATGATAGCCCTCCATCTGCCACTCTAGGATCGTCTTCGTGAGTGGATTAATTGTAAATAAGATTATCTGTTTACTCATCAATTGTTTCGTGCGCTGTTTATACTCAGTGCCGTGACGTAGACATGCATTACAAGCGTCTAGTTTAACCTCATATTGTACATTGTTTTATTATCTTAAGTAATATTATTTAAAAGTATATACTTAGATAAAAAATTCATGAGGAAGCTATACTTATTTGTACAAATAGGTACATAGGGTCCCTTGTTATTTTAAATATATAAACCAATATGTATCTATTTGTATTTTCGTTATTCTTTCCTTTTCGTTTCCGTATCTAATATACCAACACTTTTCTCGCGCAACATGCAATCAACCATACTCTCATGGGATGAGACGTTCTTTTCCGTACATATTGACATAATCTAGTGCCATTATTTAATGTAGGTTGACCGTTAAGCACGTCTTCAGGTAGTTACATAAGATGGTATCGAGGTCTCGAGGTGTGAAGCTCCGAGATACAAGCGGTTAACACACTTCGTCGAATTTGAACTTCATGATAACAAAATTAAATGTTTGAGAACATAAGTTCTGTTAGACTATACTGAGGTTATGTACCTTGAAGCTGTAAGTAGCGTTTATCTTATGGATACGTCCTGGACGCCTTCGAAATTTTCGCTTTTAATACTAACCAACCATACTATCAAACTAACCAACTTTAAAAACTTAAGAATAGAATATGCTAATATGAATTGAAAAACTTATTTTTATCTGTGTATACCATTGTTTGACGATTAGATTTTTTTGTATGTTTCAATAATTTATATCCCTGGGTGTTTTAAGTATATTTAATATAATCAATAGTTTACTTTATAAGGTGAATCAAATTGCAATTTTATTGAGAAAATTCTTTCCTCTGTTTAATATTTCGCCAACATAATTTATTGTAGTCTCATTTTTAAATAAAACTGTTGTAAAATTTCATTAGGAAATTCCCGAAGCGGGCTTCAAAAAGAAAGGAAATAATTTGAAGTTAAACATTTACTCAGATCAAATGCTTTGTGCTAACAAATGTAGGCATACTTAATTCAATCCCAGTGCATTTTTCATTTGTATGTAAATTAGTTCATTAGAAATTTACCGAACGTATAACGAATGTTTCGACTAATACAGAGAATATTATATTAAAGTTCACATTCGGTCTTT
>JADANM010006787.1:4602907-4628036 GCA_026213755.1 Eurema hecabe | reverse complement strand
ATTAATTTTTATTAAAGTTACCTACCTATATTAGACTAGCTGACCCTTGCCCACTTCGTTAGGCATAATGTTAATAATCCTTTTTGATTTTTCGGTTTTTATACATAGCCTATGACACTCAGCAATAATGTGGCTTTCTATTGGCGAAAGAATTTTTAAAATCGGTTCAGTAGATCCCGAGATTACCCCTTACAATTTAACAAACACACAAACTTTACCTCTTTATAATATTAGTATAGATTATATTTTTAAAAATATAAGCATATTTATAGACAAATAATATCATAGTAGGTACTTTTGTTTATGAAAGTACGCAATTTATGCTCGGTTATCAAACATTGAGTTGATAAATATTAATAGCCATCAACAATTAAGTTCTTAGTATTACGACGCTTGTTAAGATAAATATTACGATGATACGATGTGTCAGTAAGCTATTAAAGACTGTATATACGAAAATAAATCTAACCCTGAAGGGTTATAGAACACTAGACGCGCCTCGCGAATTTTCACGCGTTGTTTTTATTCCAGTGCATTTTATTGCAAATTTATGCCAGTTTATTGCAAGGATGAAAAATTCCTGTATTATGTATTAACCTACCTTTTTGCAAACTTTCATCGAATAATAAAAAAATCTTCGCTAACACTAACATACACCCTCATCAAGTGTCGCGTTTATAACATTAGTTGAATTAAAGGAAATGTAATTAATTCATTTCAAAATTGCATACGTCAGAAGCATTTTTGGTTATTTTCTATTTGAAGAAGGAGAGTAAAGATAATATTATATCAAAATTAAATTGCGAAATATAATTAAATATAAAACTTCTAACCAAATAAAGTCATAGATAACTGTTAAAAAAGACGATAAATTTATTTCAGACCAATTTCATTAGCTTCCGATTTAACACCCGAGGAATTCGATTGTTGTTGTATCGTTTCTAAAAACAAAACGTACCATTCGTGTGCATGCTGTACCGGCAAGCGCATACGGAAAAAATCCGATAGGATACATAAACACACTGTCGAAGATTCGTGTCAACGGCCGATGCTTTGTTCCCCGCCCCGACCCTCCCGTTCACTTGGGGTGGCTGGTCTTTGCAATATTTTCTCTTATAACTTACACGCTAAGCCCAAACACACTGGCGGCAATATCTACTATCATGCTCGACTATTAAGGCCGTTTAATTACTTATTCGGTTGATTGATTGTTCTATTTCTACGTTATAAAATGTTTTACGGACGATATTTTATTTGATAAGCAGCTGGTACGTTATATCGCTTTCTATTATCAGTCTGAGGATGCAGTTGTGAAGTTTACAGTAATAATAACTATCTTTTATCTTACTAAATATACTCGGCGCTATAATATCGTGTGAAGATTAATGACTTAACTATAAAGTTTCTTATGACTCGTAATGGAGCGGTCACAATGACGATCGCGATCGATACGAAAGCGCGTTAGAAAGGCACGCTAAGTTAATCTTGTCATAAAATATTATTTCACAATAGAATGTATACAAAGGGAGTGCGTCGCGTTCTAAAAATGAATTATAGTACTTGTTCCGCAATGCAGTGGTTGCATGGGGTAACACGAGCCGTGGCTACTGGCATGTCTATGCACCCTATACACTTCTACCATAGAGTTTACAGTGCACACGCCGTAATGCACGGGCGCGTGTCATTATTGAAAACTATATTTATTTTATAACGAGTTCGTGTTATAAAATATAAAAAGTCTATTGTATAGTGAACTATAATCTTTTCGATGGCCTTAGAAAGCTTTAAAACCGTAATTATTTTCTTGTCTGGCTTTTTATATTAAAAAATAATAATTTAATGTTAGTTAACATCCATTTATAGTTGAACTCTATTTAAAAAGAAAATAACATTTTAATTAAAACACGCTAAAACAACAACATGTCTGACCTTCTGAATAAAAGTCCAATAACGAAAAAGACGTTGACAGTAAACAATATTTTATTACTATTTTTATAAGTTTATATTACCTATATTATAAAGATGTTACTGTTAGAAAAATGAAATAAAAAAATTTAATGTTATAAACCACTAAGTCAATTAAAATGATTCTTTTTCAGTAACGCTAGCGTATTACTCACGAAAAAAGTCTTAATAAAGCAGACTCGTAGTTGTTAGTAACTTTTCATTAAATCTAAGACATTAAAATCACTTCATAGACATTAGCCAAGTGTCTCGCGAGTAGCAAGATTTATCTGCGTAGATTTGTTCAGATCTATGCACTACGTTGGGGGAGACAAGCGGGCGGATGTCGCCGATTTAGCTGACGGCGTGTTGCTTTGGGATGAATTGTTCTCGTAAAATCGATAGTAACGATTTTATCATTGGAAGCCGCGACCCTCGCATGTTTGTCGCTTCTTATTTCCGATGCAATCATCTTTAGATTATTTTGCGGATTAAATCCCATATATTGATTTTATATTACGCCAGTAAAATTCAGTATAGACTAACTGTATTCTGTGTAGTCAGACATGTTTGAATTTTTGATTGGAGTGCACGCGGATTGTATAAAAATAAACAGAAATATAGATAGTCCTTGTATATTTGTTTCTCTTTGTTTATTGTAGCTATATGTTATTTTAACGTTATATTAATGTTTTAAATATGATGGCTTAATATTAAAAAAATTAGGTATAATTTAACTAAACAGCGCGCTGCCTTCTTCTTAAAAATCACTGTAGGCATCAATGATCGCGAACAAACAGACTGCGGGACAAAAGTTTATAATGATGGTTACTTTGTTACATAAATATGTTCTAGCACGGGCTAATAATACATACCTACATATTTTTAATATTACAATAGTAACAAATTAGTTGCATAGATGTTATACACCTTGCTAAATAACAAAATGGGTCATTAGGACACCTATAAGGAAAACCACTTTAGACCCGACATTAAAGTTTACTTGGTGAGCGCTAGCGTGGCTGCGGGCGTAAGCTAGTTTAACTTAAGATTGTTTACTTTACTTTATTGAAACAAGCTTTATTACATCTGCATCATAATCAAGATTCAGGGTAAGAAAGCGTCCTACAAAATTGCTTTGCGAATAGACTGTAAATATGCTGGTTATGTAAGACTTAAGAATCGATTAAATTTTAATAATATATATTTTTATTATTATAAATTATATGAGGATATAATTCACACTATACTGTTAATGTATGTAAATGTTTTTCAATTAATTAGGTTCTCCTTTTCATATTTGAAGGTAGGTGGGAACATAGTAAAAGGGTTGTTTGAATGTTATACCTACCCTCGTGTACAGCCATTGTACACCAAAACACCCTTTTGAGACGTCTGAGAGTACGTATACTTAATAACTTAATGTTGAAAGCGCCGAGTCGCAGGAAAAAGAATTCAGAAAGGGTTTAGTTAGCTGTTAAAATAGATTGTTGTCCGTAATGTTATTATTTTAACATATTTCTTAGATAATATTAAAATTGTTTCATTTATCTTAGTTAATAACTTACTGCACAGTACTTAAAACCTTTCTTATTTAAAATTTGCCTTCCATTACATGAATTTATGACTAAAAGGCGTGGTCGCGCTCGACTTGTAAGTATAATGGTATACCGAGGTAAACGCTTGTTCTAAATAAGTCTCGGTTTTCGGTCCAGACTAGATCAAGGCCCCTCATATTCCGAGTATTTGCCCTGACGCGTCGCCCGGGGTGCATATGTCAGACTCTTTCGTGGCTTACGAGGGCAAAGGTATATAGGGTCGGTGCTCCTTGATTACTTTCTTTATGTAAGTTTTAAAGCATTTGGCGAGCTCATATAAGGGAACGCTTGAATATGAGTACCTTTTAAAAATATAAATACGGATAGGTTTCGATTTTTACTTTGATGGTATAAAATATGTCTCGACAAGTCTGTGTAGACTGATTCGGCGGTTTCAACTATACATCTAGAATGTGTGTAAAGAAAAAAATAAGAAATTTACACGAAATATGCATCATATAATTTCGTTAAATATCGAATACGCAGGAATTTTCTCAAGGTATATTATATAGACAATTAAGGTACAACATCGGGAGAAGTTAAAACGATGTAAGAACTTTTCTCACAAGTAAGCTAGCGAGCGTGCTCAGAGGGTATCTGATGAGTTTAGGAAGTTGTTCCGCGAAAACCATGTCGGAATATTTCTACGATGTTCATATATGGACTTACACTGAGACGTAATTCCCAAGACATATTTTATAACAGAAAATATATATTTACAGACTTGATATGATACCGTGACTTGATACCGTGCTAACTGTAATATCAGTTAAATAATTACATTACATTTATTGCTTATAGGGCCGCCAACTCATTACTACATGATTGAGTTATTTATTGTCAATGTTTCTGTTCAATGAAATACCACGATTCCCAGTGTTACTACTTTTATTGTCAATCAATTATTTTGTTACAGTACAACACTGCTATGCGTAAACATTATATAACATTGACAACTATGAGCTGTGCAAGTATTAAACCTTTATGTCCACATCCGGGAAGCGCAAGCAAGCCGAGTTAAAGATACGGATATTATTATTCCGGGAAAATGTACGCCGATGTGAATATTTTTCTCCGCGAAGGAAACGGCCAACTTTACTATACTTATTATTTATTAAGGAACGTTTTACGAAAACTTCGCCTCTGAAGGAAGCTCGCGGTCGCGCTGAGACGATTATATTGATTTTAGCGCAGTCGGCACGCTAACTATTGCATTCAATTTCTCGACCGTATAAATTGCATTCCTTTTGAGCTATGGACTCTAAAATATATCTTACAATACGTTGTACAAATGTATTTTATCGTATCAGTTCACTAACAAAAGTATCGTCAATTCAATCGACGTGTTAAATGGACAGAATACGGCTAGGACGTGTAGTGTTGTAATGCAATTTAAGGCTTTACTGAGCTTAGTGTTGCACTTTTTGCAAAAGCTTTACTGCCCCGTCGCGTCGACGGCACTTCGTGAGCACTAGGCTAATGACCTAAATAGCGTCATTAAGAGTTAGTCCTATACGTGACTGCAAATCTTATTTTAAAATAGAAAAAGCTTTTAAACAATGTTAAGACAGTGTGATAGAGATACTATTGGGTGTATATTGTTCGTAACACACGTTCTCTTTACGACGGCAGTCGTGTGCTAGTGTGTGTTAAAAATAGAGTGAACCGGACATTGAACCGTGTAGTGCCGGACATTGGTTTAATGAAACTGTCCTATCGTTTTAAGAGCGTAATTTGCGATTGGTCCAATATCTCCCAATAATCCAGTGTGATGTAATTTAGTTAGGAAATGCAAAGTCCATATGCAAATATGTTATTGATGATACATTATATGTATAATACATTTTACACTGATTAAAAAAAAGAATTATGTAAAACACTTCTGCTGAAGAAAAGAAGTCAAAGGGAGGTATATGCAAAACAATATAAAATTTCCACAGATAAAATCCAGAAAAATGGCGGTTGTTTTTTTAGAAATTTATGTGTAATATTTCCATTATGTATAGATAGCTTTCATGAAGCTTTATCTCGCACTAATGTCCTTTTTGTTACACGAAACTTATCAACAATAGGTGCTTCTGTTGAATCATTTTCCAGGATCTATTGTCCGAAATGTTCTATTTACTCGTTCCTCGCGTGAGCATTAAAAATCCTTTTTACATAATCTATCTTTTAAGCTATGTTCGTATTATCTGTGATCTTTTCATGGACGAGAGTTGATACGCGATTTTGCTAATATCCATTTTATTCTGGAAAATTTATTGTTGTGATTGATAGAATATCATATAAATTAATAAACTTCTACGGTTTCTCTTAGTTAAGTTAAAACGTTACTTCTATCTTTCATTAAAATTGAGTTATTTAATACTAGGGATTCCCTGCTTATTATTATTTAATATCCGAACGCGGCATTTATCTTGCACATGCACACGAAAATCACTTTTTATGCCATGTATATTTTTGAAAAATTCAATGTAATGATAATTTTATGGGCTCTATTTACGATTACTTAAAAACTTTTTACAATAATCACTGAAATTTGGCGCTTTTCCCATTTAACTACTCTCCGCATCATATGAAGAACAAAAACTTAAATATATGCTAGTTTAAACCATAATGAACATAGTAGCATAGTAAAAACAATAAAGGGAATGTTGATAGAAGCCTCTGTGGTACGCAAAGAAGCCCTGCGCCGTACTAATTGCCCTTATTGAGCCCGTGTTCCCCACAACAGCTCCTCGTAAATGACTTGACAAATTGACCACAACACGCAACCTCACTCTCACAGATTAACTAAACACTCGGAATAATTCTATTACTAATAATTTTTTGGGAATACTTATATCTCTGTAGATACTATAGTAAAGATATTTTTTTCAAATTATTTTCGTTTTAACTAATCTTAATGGATAAAATTTTAAATTTAATCTAGACCGTTTATAAAATTTCTTTTACCAATACAAAGCAACGTTATCTGCATGTCATTATAATAAAGTAAAATAAATTATAATGGATGATAAAAGTTATAGTTTCAAGTCATAAATTTACTTATAATAACGATGACGATTAAAAAGTGTTGCTATACGTAGCCTAATTAAATAAGATTTACTTTTGACTTTGACTTTACTACGTTAATATTTTTTTACTTCACTGTTTATTTTTCGGGTAATAGTTTTATTTTGAATAAAGAATCTATTTCTAGTCGTGAAACAAGTTCGTCCTAAATTGACTAAATATGCCTACATATGGAAATGAACACAATGTGTGCGTAATAGCGAATATTAAATGGCGTCAATGTCGTTAATATGCTTAAAATTGGGTCATGCAATTGTATGGTATTTTTACCCGACTACGGCAAAGCCAAAGGAGGGTTATGATTTTGACAGGCTATGTATGTATGTATGTATGTTCATCTGTTCCCTCGTAACTTCTAAACCACTAATCAGAATTCGACAAATGACATATCATTAGAAGCGTCTTAATTGTCCGCTGGTTATAGGCTATATAGATTTTCACCAAATTCAATGTGGCGCCCTCTAGCGGACAAAATATACAGAGTAAAAAAATAAAGTTAAGCTAGATATGCCGTGTTTGGTATCATTTTAAAGCGCTTCACTTGTACATTTCGAATATATATATTACTAGCATTTGCTTGTGACTTTACCTGTATTCATGGGGTACTTTTATACTTTTTCAGCGTCGTTTTTTGTCGTAGTTGGGTTTTAGTTTTTTTACTTTATCTTGTTAAATTAGCGAATATGACTACACTATATTTGGTGTTACACACTATGAGTTTAAGGTATGCGTGCTATTTTTGTTTTATTTTTCTCCATTCAATGACTGTAAACAGATAACATACATGTAAAAAAAAACAAAAGACGACCTCATTTACAATCTACCTACATAAAATATCGTAGTCCAAAGTGCAAAATTCTCAGAAAAAAGTACCCTCCGTGAAACCTTTTTATAATGTTATGAAGTTGATATTCACAATATTAAAAGTAATCTAATACTGTTCTGAATTTGACGCGAAGCTTAATAAAGCCATCGAGATAGAGTTTCAACGTATTTGAGAAGTTACGTGTTTTATGTATCGGCCATATCTGTTGGGTTGATTGTAACTCGGTTTGCACTGGCTATTGGAACAGTATCTCTATAGAAACGATAATTGAAAAACCGTTTGGTTCAACAGTAGTCCCAGTTTTCACGGTTACTCGTGAAGGCTCTGTAATCAGTCGATTCAATAACCATGCAATAGGTAATCGCTAACTTACGCACGAGCCACGACAAAATAGAGAAATTATTTTCTTATTATGGGTGTAGTCAGAAAAACATATTACGTTACTTATACATTAAACGTATAAATACGACAGTACTTTCGCGTATTTTCATTTTTCATCCTCAATCGTATGATAAAGATACATTTAAACTTTTTCAAAAATTAAAAGCATACTTTAACGAACTAAATGAGAATAGTGTCGAATGAGTAAAGGGTAGCGCAATATATAACTATGAATTAGGTATAGAAGAATTTGTTTTTATATTAAGTTCCTATTAATAAACTCAATGGCAGGCTCATTACGGCTAATTATGATTGAGATAAACTAAGGTAATTCTGATTTACATTTCTAATAAATTAATTAATTATTTAATGAATGCATCGAATACCTGAAATCAATACGGGTTTAATAGGAATAAGGTAGTGTAGTAACCAATTACGCAATTATAGAATATATTTTTATTATGGTCGTGGTTATATTCTATTGGTGTGTTTTTGGAAACAATTTCGCGCACAGTAAATATTAACCAAGCTGCTCTGCGAGTTAACATTGTGCCCGTAGATCAGGCTTCCTACGTTGGAGCTGGATTCAACTTATCAAAGTTTCACGGTTCCATTGTAGAGCAGAACACGGGCCTCGCGCAAACTACATTACGCTGTTTTATAACTCAAATATTCATAATTCAAAGACTTACCTACATGTAGCCACAATCTAATGTATCGCTTAATAAAGAAGGCGATATGAAATATTAGGCGGTGAGTGCTCGTAAAGAAATGAAATTGGAACGCTAGTTTCGCTTTTATAGCTTAATAAAGGATTTAGAAGTTTACTTTAAACTTCGAATACGTGGCCGTTTCTACTCGTGAAATTGTTAATAATTTCATTTTATTATTTTTTTATGCTACAACTTTGGCCCTAAAAATATTTATCATCGCAGAGTGCAACGACTTGTACTTTCGTTTTGTGTTTTACTACTCCTGTAGTGTACAGCAATTCATAGAAATATGCCGTCGTTAGCTGGTTTCAACGAATGTTCAGTCCTTCACGACATGAGAGGCGCGTAGCCACGAGGAGAGCACGCGGCGTGTAGTGTACGCATGCGCAATATGCAACCTCCACAAGTGCCTAGGGGGTGGGTTAGATCCCTTACCCCCACCCACTTGGTGAAGTACCGCGATATTAAAGTCGCCGTGTTTCAGACGTCCAACTGTCGCATACCTATGCTTCTGTTCAACAATCACAAAATCCAAATTGAATTCACTATTAATTACCTGCTCGCGATAAGCTTGCTACTGAATGAGGGTTTAATTCTAATGACTGAATATCCAGTAGCGAATTTAATCGTAAGCAGGATTTATTACTATTGATCGATCGGTAACGTTAGGTTCGGTTCTGTTATTTTGTTAGCTACGTTTCGTTCATATTATACAATCAGTAGAATTTACGGTCAATACGCATTAAATGTTGGCTCAATTTTGATTGTTATAATTTATATCGATAAATGATTAGTACCTATAACTCAGAGCTGAATCATTGGTATAAATTTCAACAAAATACTGCTGTATTATTTGGATGCAGTGGTTTAAAGCTTTAAATTTATGTCTTTGCAATTTCGTCGATAAGACGAGACGATAGTATGGTTATCGACATGCTTCTGCTGAACAAGCGCAAAATCAAAATTGAATTCGCTATTAATTACTTGGTGGTGAACGGCTTACAGCACTGCATTACGATTTTAATTTAATATCAGTAAATCCAGGATAATTGATTCAGTTTATTAAGTATTAAATGCCATCGCTTGGGAAGCAACATTGACTGACATTTCCATCGTCGAATTATTTATACTTTCGATGTATCATTTAGATAAAATTATTCTGTCGTTTTGTGTAATAAACGTAGGTACGTGGTAAAATACATTTTATTCTATTTTGTTTTAACGCCTTTTTTATTGTCTTAAGACTTAACGATATATATATACGTTTTTTTATTTAATATAAACACTACATATAAAGCAAATACGAGTATGTGGAATGATTTCCCGAATACGTGATTTACAACTGCCTTTACGAGTAAGTATTTTTTTATCTTATCTCTGAGGTCCGTGGCATCAATGGAGTTGGAAGGAAGCCAAGCTGTAGAGCATTTTTGGTAGCCGTAGTTTCCAGTGCCAGACGCGATTTTCGTTAAAATCTTTATCAAGATAGAACCGTCGCGCGTCTGATGCGCGGCCGTTATGAAATTACTTGAACACGAATAAGATTATTTGTCTATTGTTTTAACGTTTTTTACAGAGACTTGTAAGCCCAAGCTTTACCCAGGACGGTATTAATATACTTGGCATAATTATAGTTTAAAGATACTTACCAGTGAAACCCTATATCATAACGATAATATTAAAGTTAAATTTTTAAACTATTCTTTAGTAGTTTTCTTTTGTATATATTAAGAGTAAGCATTTTACCTGAGTAAAACGATCTGGATTTATCCATTCTAAAGTGATAGATTTTATATAAGATATATAAAAGCTTTTAATTCTCTTACTATGGGAGACTTTAATTTTCTATTTAGCAATAAACCCAAAGAGTTATTTGCACCGCACAAAGTCGTTACGTACTCTGACAATATGTGTCGAACATTTTCTTGAAATTAATAGAAAACAATAACATGCGTATCATATCGGACTAGGCATTGGCTGGAGTCCAGAGGAAATATACGTTTTGCTATGATTCATGATTTCATTTCTATCGAACCTTACTTTACCAAAACGCGCCCATTTACGACACTTTAGGGTTCAAGTCAAAACGTCCATCCGTGCGTTTGTAATATTCGGTTGAAGGAATTGAGTTCGAAGGCACTTCTAGGTATCGAGTGAAAGGGGTTGATGTGATATTATTCGAAATTTTATAATAATCTTGGATACGGAACCCTCAGCCGGCAAATGCGACTCGAAGTTTCCGATTTATTTCAAAAGTGAAGATAGAACTAAGTATAATAATTAACGCACGGGGAAGTTTCAAGAATACTTATACGAATTTAATTCATCTATTATTTTATATATTTTGTAATGTTATAACATATTCCAAAATACAAGCAAATCTATAGTCTATAGTCTATAGTAATATATAAAGCTGAAGAGTGTTTGTTTGAACGCGCTAATCTCAGGAACTACTGGTTCGAATTGAAAAATTATTTTTTTATTGAATAGACAATTTATCGAGGAAGGCTTTAGGTTACATAACATCACGCTGCGACTAATGGGAGCGAAGATATAATGGAAAAAGTAATCGACGGGGACGAATTCGCGAGCAACGGCTAGTATAGATATATGCGGAGTATGTACGGAATGGCGTCTGTATTTGTACCAATTTTATTGTACAAATTTCATGTACCAATATTGAGCCATAAATCTCTAAGAAAAATCTTACCGCGACATGTATTGTATTTCGTAACTTTCAAACTAAATATATAAATTTGTCACATGCTTATGTATCCACCTACGACGTCTTTTCTTTCATACATCTAGTTTCAATAGTTTTGTTAGGGTAAGTTATTGCTTTTGTCTTTCAACAGGAACTTGGCAACTCGACGAGATAAGTTGGACTTAAGACAATTTTGGGTGCCAAATTGGTATTATTAGATAAATCGAACAATTAACAATGTGGAACCGAATTTGACATTATACTATTAATTAACAATATGACAATCACTATTTACAATTCTCTTTGAAGTAAATAAATTGGTTACCTAAGGAAATTCATAATTCCTTAGGAATCGCTCACTAGGGGTGAAAACCATATGTATATTCCCGGAAGGATATCTCATCTCAATATCATTTATACAAGTTAATGATTTTAAGTTTTATATTTGCAAATATAATAACGATAATTAGTTAAGGTAGATGGTTAGTTAGGTATACCAACCTTTTAACTTAAATTGAGAACATGCTGCAGAAACAGTTTGGTATCAAAGTATACCATTTGTTTTGTATGGGCAGTGTGTAAAAACTAACGCCGGAAGATGGGATTACAACAAAATCGTCGGATTTACTTTCGGGATATACGGATATCCTTAAGGATAAGAACACTGTATAGTTTCACGAACTAAAGCGCTGCTATGTTTAGTTATTAGTTTATTTGTTGTTGAACTACTACGTCTTTTTGTCGATTTTTCGGTATTCTACACAAAATCGTTCTTTTATTTTTTAAACCCATATGTTTATTTGACCTTTTTATTATAAATAAAAATAGGTATGAACGTTAAGTGACATAACTTGAACATTAGGTTACTGTTCTTGTTCATCTAGTATGTATACTATACTTACCTTATTTTATATGAAGATGTCATGTGCAAAAGCAAATGTTCTTACCTATTAAAACTAGCATAAGATAGTTTTAACTATAAAGAAAAAATATATAATAATAACATTTTATTTTTCACGCATTCAGTGGCTTTGAAGTGTAAGTATTTATTTATAAGTAGATTTATATTATACATAGAAATTATATTATTAAAGGACACCGGTGCTTTTTATCGAAAAGAAAAGATCAAATTCAATTAAATGTGATCGTAGCATGCTCTCGTTTTAGCCTGATATCTTAATCGGTAATGGAATCTCTTTAATGAAGTCTGTTTATTTGGATCAGTCGTATAACGAGCAGCTGTAAACACAATTGCTAGACTTAAGCTATTCTAATAAGTTGGCTTCGTTTGCAGTTTCCTTCCCACACTAAACTTCTTCCATAGTTCGTTTTATTGTTGTGGATCCTATTAATTATTTTATCTTGAGGCAAGTTATATAAATACCAAAGCAAATTACATACCTAAATAATTGAAAAAATATTTCTTACTTTTATTCGCGAGGTCCAATACAAGAGTTAATTATAAAAGACCTCAGAAAACAAAAATATACATTAATTACTTACCTTGAAATGTACGTATAATTTCAGCAGGAAATTTATCTATGAGTTATAACGATCCTTAAACTTGCATTTTCAAAGTTTAATCGTCAGTTTTAAAGGCTTATTGAAGTCTGCAGCAGCGAGTAATCCACTATCGTAATTGGAAAAGTTATCTTCTGTTTTATGTTTGCTGTATTTTTATTTGCGGACTCTTTTATATCTCATGTCATTGTTACTTCTATAGTTAACCGTAACAGTGACATATCTGCAACATTGTTAAAACTTAAACTATTTTATGAAGCATGCGCTTACTACTGCAACTTAATAATATTTTCTTTTCTGACATTTATTAAAGTCTCCTCAGAGTTTTAAATGAGACGCATTTGTTTCTATACGGAAATGTAATCATATCATTGAATATTTCAGATACGGACAATCAACGCGTAATTATTCACGTGAAAGATGTCAACGATGAACCACCGTATTTCATCAACCGTCCCCTGCCCATGCAAACGGTAGTACAACTAAATGCGGCGCCCAACACCCCGGTATTCACGTTGCAAGCAAGAGATCCAGACACTGACCACAATATCCACTACTTCATCGTAAGAGACAGAACTGGGGGAAGATTCGAAGTAGATGAAAGATCAGGCGTCGTCCGTACTCGTGGAACAGACCCCTTCCAACTTGATATGGAATACGTGTTGTATGTTAAGGCTGAAGATCAGGTAATTATTCTTTATGGCATTTTTCGAAGTATTTCGTATATATTTTTCACAAGAGAAAATATTTTATTTTTGTACTGGTATCAACATATTCATCTTCTCTTATTATTAATTATTTGATATTAAAAGTGTAAGAAGTAAAATGACAACTTAATTAATATGCTATAAAATAATTTCAGAGCGGTCGTGTGGATGAGAGACGGTTCCAATCAACCCCTGAAGAGCGTCTGAGCATTGTCGGCGGTAAACGAGCACCGCAGTTCTATTTGCCGAGCTACGAAGCCGAGATAGCTGAAAACCAAAAGAAAGATTCTGAGTAAATATTGTTTTTTCAATCATTAATTACTTACACTACAAAATTTCTTATATGTACACGTTAGGATTGTAAGATGAGTGGCTTATTCAATAATAATAATAAGAATAATAAATTTAATCTTCTGGCAGAAATATTTACATAGCTAAAACGTCTGAGAACTATCATGACACCTGTAGGAGCTGAAGATCAGCTATACACGCTAACGACCGCTTTACTAGAGTTGCCTATATTTAAAAAAAAATCTGTAACTCAATTTCAGTATCATATCCGTCAAAGCGAAGTCCTTTGCTGACCGTGAGATTCGCTACACGCTCAAGGCCCAAGGTCAAGGCGCGGGAACATTCAACATCGGCCCTACGTCTGGTATTGTGAAGCTGGCAAAAGAATTGGATTTCGAAGATCTGCGCCAACCACACGTATACTCGCTTGTCGTCACTGCAACCGAAGATTCGGGAGGATTCTCTACGTCTGTCGAGGTAGTTATCGGTTTAAATTGCATTGGATGTGTTTATTGGTATTATGTGAAGAACAAACATATTCAATGTTTCATGCGAAATAGTCCCATAAACATAATCAGTATTGTCACAGGGATGTCGAATTGGTTTATTTTATAATATTACCATAAGACGTTTTTTATTCGTCATTATTTCATTTACCTATTATGTGATTTAAGTAATGAAGTAAACAAGAAACGGAGCTCAATCAAACTGCTTTTTCTACTTAATTAATGTGTGAGCTAGACTTTTGATTTTTTATATCCATATGACCACTTATTATAATAGTCATATAAATATAAAAAAAGATAATGAGTTAAAATAAATTATGGATTTTAAATGTGGTTTTGAGTTATGTGAAAATTAAAACGTTTATCGAATTGAATGTAGGGTAGTTATTTTTTCTCATTCTTCAATTATACATTGACGACGCACGGTCAACTGCTTTATTATTATGAAGTTTAATAAATTTGCTTATTATATTTCCAGCTAACAATTCGTGTTACGGATGTAAACGACAACGCGCCCAAGTTCGAGCTGCCCGACTACCAGGCGCACAACGTCGATGAAGACATTCCTCTCGGCACCAGCATTCTGAAGGTGAAAGCTATGGACGCAGACTCGGGCAAAAATGCGGAGATTGAATATCTAGTATCAGGTTGGTTTTAGATGTATTTTATAATCTTAATCTTAATATATTTAAATTAAGTGTCACGTTGTTTGTCCGCGATTGATTCCTAAACTTCTGAACCAATTTTAAATTCAATTTGCACACCGTGTGCAGTGTGATTCAACTAGAAAGATAGAATAGCTCACATCCCGGTATTGCCCCGCGAACTACGCGGTCAAACCGCTTTGAACGGCTAGTATATTATATAAATTACGTGTCACGTTTTTTGTACACGATTTACTCCTAAACTACTAAACCGATTTTAAATTAAATTTGCACACCTTGTGTGATCCAACTTACAAGATACGATAGCTTATATCCCGGTATTGCCCCGTAATTACGCGGGTAAAACCGCGGGGTACGTCTAGTAATGTTATATCGCTAAGTTTATCTACACTAATATTATAAAGGTAACATTTTGTGTGTGTTAGTTACTTCTTCACGTTTAAATTTCTGGAGCGATTTAAAAAAAATGGTATAGATTTATTATTAACACATGGATTAACACATAGGCTACGTTTTACTGCGGGGAAATACACATTTTTTCCCTAATAAATCGCGGGTGACACCGCGGTACACAGCTAGTATAATAACTTGGTTTCAGTGTGTAGTATTTGATATCTCTCTTGTCCAATATTGAGAAACTCATCTTAAAAAAAATAATAATTATAGCATATAATGGTAGAAGGTAAAGAGTAGGGTAAAAAATATTTTAAAATTTACTTACAAAACTAAGCGTTTACTTGTGCAATATCAATCATTATTTCACATTTTTTAAAGTATAAACGTCTATAAGCATTATACAAACCTATTATATGAATGCATATTCCATTATTATAAATGTCCATTTTATTTACTATTTCATGTCAAAATGTCTTCCCATGTAGGAGAGTCAGGACGATACCATAGATTCCATTTATAGCGGCGCCATCTATTGCAGTTTTACATAAAGAAATTATATCAACAGAGTACACTATATTTTTTACTAGATGGCGCCCTCATGTTATATTTTAAGTTACAGTACAATGGAACGATGATAAAAAGATACTCATGAGGACTAAAATATTTCGTTAATCTACCCTATTTTTAAAAATGGTTTTAACTGTTTTACAATATACTCAACTTTACTACTACAATATTGGTGTCAAATGAAAGGACTTTTTGAGTAAAAAAATGAAATCACGTCGCTTAAAACACCCTTATATAATCTGATTTATTTATTGTCGTTAATGTATCTGGCTTTTATTAAAACTGCCTCATTAAAAGTTATTGTTTATAACTTTAAACAAAATACAAATGCATATTATTTTGCAATAACTTTTATGGACGCATTTTGACATTTATTAAATTAAGAAATTCATTACAATATTTATGGTAATAAGAATGGCTGTTACGACATGCAATCTAAAGAAGATCCATTATCCTTTTGCAGATGATCACTTCAGCGTTGACTCCAACGGGATCATCACGAATAATAAACAACTGGATGCCGACAACAACAACGCATACTACGAGTTTGTTGTTACTGCCAAGGATAAAGGTGAACCAGCGAAAACAGGGACTGCAACTGTAAGAGTATATACAAAAAACAAAAACGACGAAGAACCGAAATTTTCTCAGCAAGTGTACACTCCTAATGTAGATGAAAACGCCGGTCCCAATACTTTGGTAACTACCGTTGTTGCTTCTGATAAAGATGGAGATAACGTTAGATTCGGTTTTGTGGGCGGCGGTACAAGCTCTGGACAGTTTGTCATCGAAGAGATTACTGGTGTAATTCGACTGCACAATAAAGCCATATCACTCGACAGAGATAAATACGAATTGAACGTAACAGCGATGGATGACGGGGCTTGTTGCGTCAATGGAGATGCCACCATTCATACTTCAACGGCTGTCGTTGTTGTATTTATCACTGATGTCAACGACAATAAACCTATATTTAAAGACTGTCCTACCTATTTCCCGAAAGTAGAAGAAGGTGCTCCGAATGGAAGTCCAGTCATCAAAGTCCATGCTACCGACGAAGATAAGGGAGTCAACGGTCAAGTGAAATACTCAATTGTTCAACAACCAAATCAAAAAGGTACAAAATTCACTGTGGATGAAGAGACCGGCGAAGTTTCTACGAATAAAGTGTTCGATCGAGAAGGGGATGACGGTAAATTTGTGTCTGTCACCGTCAAAGCTACTGACCAAGGAGACCCGTCGCTGGAGGGTGTTTGCTCGTTTACTGTCGAAATAACTGACGTGAATGACAATCCACCACTATTCGATCGACAAGTAAGCACTTGTAAATAGATATTGCATGCACTTATTGTTTTGATCACAATGCTTTACTGCACCATGTAATAGCTCGTTTCTAAGAACATTAGACTATATAGAACTATATTATATTTCAGAAATATGTGGAGAATGTTAAACAAGATGCCAGTATAGGCACTAATATTTTAAGAGTATCAGCATCCGACGAAGATGCCGATAACAATGGCGCTATCGTCTATACGTTAAGCGCACCGTATAACCCGGCCGACATAGAATATTTCGAAATCCAACCTGAATCGGGATGGATCGTTCTAAAGAAACCTTTAGACGTAAGTATCACATCGATCGGACGACGAGGGTGAATTTGTGTCGAGAACGATGGATGAAAGAGCGAACTATCTATATGGTGGATGAGTGCTACCTAAAGCCCTAGGATTCAATTGGCACCTAATTTAAGTTTTTTAAATGTAAATAGTTCTAAATTATACGCTGCTGTAAATAGCTGTGGAGAAGAGTAATACAATCCTGGCTAAGAGGAGTAGTTGTCCATTAGGCCGGCTGGCGGAGGGCGCGGGGCGGGGCGCGCTGGGCGGGCGGGGGGCGGGGCGGGGCGCGCGGCCGGCGGCTTGTTCCTCTTGCAGCACAATTACTTTCATTTGCCGCCAGCGCCGGCTCAGCACTCAATCTTCGTTAAGATTTATTTCCGCACCACCATCTTGCATTGACTATCTTATCGATAAATACGACTTGTGTAAAATACCTCTGACCGTTGAAACTGCTGTAAATATTTCACCGTAAACCTGTGTTTAGTTCTAAAACATGTACAGTTTCCGTAACCGCACTTCTGTATATTTCGCACTGACTAGTTTTGGATTTATAGTTGTTTTCATAATTAACCGATTGATTTAAGAAGCTTACGCTTATAAACATACCTATCATTATTGTATGTATGTACATGTTTTGTTACTAATACTCGACACAGTACCACATGTCCTACCGAGGCAGTTCGAACCTGCTAGAAAGTATGTATTTGTTGGCGCGCTAGACGACTCTCATGCTATGTATCGATACAGTAGTATATTCACCATAATATTCAATTTTTTACAGGATGCCAGTGACTTTTATGACTTACTTTAATGTTAGATTTAAACTGAGATGGCCAGATCGCCCTCGGGCAATTTGGCCATCTGACCAGTTGTGACATTATTTCTTCTGTGAAAGGGGCAACGTTTTCAAAGTAAAATCTTGTACAGTAAACCGTAACGTCCACCGTTTGTAATATATTCATTACAATGAGTGTCGTTTTGTTGTAGTCGTTATGAGGTCGCTAAACCTTCTTATGACAACCTGACCTTTCCGCCATGTCTTGTATGCAGAGCCGCATGCATTGCCTGCTTTTTATTAAGTTATTTATTTTTCCAGTTAGTTTAGTTAATTTATTGTAAAAAGTATTAATAATGTACAGTTTGTCTTTTTCCCTATTGTACAGACCGGAATTTGTATAATACGGTAAACGTTATATTTCCGATTTATTTTCTTGCACCATCTTATATTGGCTAATAAGCATTGTTACGTAAGCTAGCACGAACGAGGCCTGTGCGTGGAAGGAGACGGCGCGAGAGGACTCCTACTAGTTAGTGTCTAGTTACTTCTACTCTTGTTTTTGTTTGGCTTCATGAGTGTGAGAGCGACGACTGAATGTTGATTTTATTTAATTTTTCATAACATGTAAAACATACAGATATTAATACTCAGCAATAATAATTAAATTTATGAAAGTGGATGTTCATTTATTTATATTTTTTTAATTTAATTGTTTATTAGCAAAGGACTACTTATGTGTTTATATTTGAGTTGTTTTATTTTTATTTGTCCCCGCTGACCTCTGACCCGTGTATCTGTAGCGGGACAGGTATCGACTTCGCGTGCGCGCCTCCGACAAGGGCGACCCGCCTTCCTCCGCAGACGTGGACGTTGAATTAGACGTGGTAGACAGGAACAATAAACCTCCCATCTGGGACATGTCCACGTATGGCCCCGTTCACATCAAAGAGAATGTCACAGTGGGTACCGTAGTGACCAGTGTGAAAGCCAGGTTGGTATAAGGCGCAGCGGGCCCGCGGGCTCGCCGCCCTTCCGCTCCCTAACACTACTAACGACGTGGTTTTGTCTTTTTCCATCGACTCTTTCCCCAATAGCGAGAGACTTACAAGTTGGAGGCTATGGCTCAAGACAAGGGCTTCCCGCCCTTGTCCAGAACCGTGGAGGTCCAGATAGACGTAGTGGATCGCGCGAACAATCCCCCCGTGTGGGATCACACAGTGTACGGCCCCATCTACATTCGAGAGAATTTGCCCGTCGGTGCCAAAGTGGTGTCCGTTAAAGCAAGGTGCGTGTCTAACTGTTCGGCACGGGCACCGCACGCAGCCCCCCTTGCACGCAGTGTGGCCGCAACGCCCTCTCGCCCTTCTATCTACCTTTTACACACAATCAAGCATTCAACGCCGAATCTTCCTTGATTTCATCATAGGGAGAAATTCGATGTTGAAGACGGAGTTTGGGTTTTTAGAAGTTCGAGACAGGTGCACGACCGAATGTCAAATATTATTCATTCGCATCACACAATTGGTGACTGTGTTATTCGTGTAATGTTAGATGTTCGTAAATATACTACTTATGCATATCCACGATCACTTGTGATACTTTCACCAGCGTGCATTTAGCGGGCTCACTGCTTACATGGAATGGGGACTGAAATGTGCTCAAAAATATCTTTAGTTTGCAAAGACATTGTGAGTTAATTAGATATTTTTGAACCTCTACTACTGGTAGGTATAATAGAATTTGTGTTCAGTGTAATTGCATGTAGGCTGATAATATTCTGCATCATAAAATGAAAGTTTTACAAATTAAAATTTATAGTCTTTTTTGTTATTTTTATGGTCATATTAATTTCTCAAATCCATTGTTGTTATATCACGATATAAAGACCCTATCTATGGGGGCGATTTATTCGCTTCCACGTTTTAGTCAATTGTAGCAAAATGCAAATGAGTAACAAGAATAACATTATTGCGAAAAATTTAATTAAAGTTTAGGTTGTAATAAATACAAAAGTATGCCTAAACAACACTTAATAGAAAAAAAACGACTTAACTGTTCGCACCATCTAAAAATGAGAAAAAAAATCGCGAAACAAAGTTTAATTGAACTCAAAATGCTTCGCTATTTCAGATATTTCTTTAAGAGGAAGTAATAAAATTCGTTATAGATGAAAATAAATAAATATAACTTGTCCGGTAGTGTCAATGCAATGCGTAACCTAGTGCATCATACCACACATTTTTGGCCATGGTTCACTTCTATTGTCTATCTGTTCATCCTAAACCACATTTTCGACTTACATGATTATTTAAGACGAAACCAATACTAAATCACATTACTTACTAATGTTTTTATTTATTTTTTTTGTTACTAGCTGTAATTCACGTTCGCCTTTAATTTATGTGTAACTAGCTGACCCGGCGAACTTCGTATCGCCCTATAATCATGAAATATCAAAAAGTGAAATGCTAATCTTTTCTTACATAAGAACCTTCTCCTAATAATAACAAATACATAAAAAAAATCAGCCAAATCGGTCGAACCGTTTTCATGTTATGTCGTGACAACGGAAAAGGGGCTCATTTTTATATACAGTGTGTTACACAATAAGTGTCCGATCCGAAAACCTCTTACCATATACGGGTAGTAGGTCCTTGTTTTGCTATCGTTTTGAAAAAATAACATAATTAATTTTTTCAACCAAAAAATAAATAAATAAATAAAACTGCAAAATTTACATGGCAACACCGTCTCTATGCCACTATGAGGTCTACAAGGTCTACGAAAGTACGAACCGCACGTGAGTTGCCAGAATGCAGCAATTTCCTTGAATTTGTGTAAAATTTTCACTAGAAATATAATCTCTAAAACTTTATGGCAGTGTTATTTTAACATTTATTTTTTTAGTTTATTTTATTCGAAAAGGTTTAACCCATCAGGGTTGGACACAACCTGTAACCTTTTTGTAACACACTGTATATAGATAAACAACAACAACAACAAACAACAAAAACTTTTGTACGTTTTTTTGTCCAACTTTTAAATAAATAACTTAGTTTCACACATAAATTAAAGACGAATAAAAATGGGTGAGTAACATGCATCTAAGTACCTATTAGAAGGAACTACAAACCCCAACCTACTAGTACTTACTTATGAGCAAATTTTAAATGTGTTTTATTTTATAATAATATAAGATGCAAATTTACTTACAATGTATGTCTTTTGTTAGTCTCAATAAAAATATTTAAATTCTTTAATTAAACAACAAGAATTTATGCATAATTTAATACTTAATTAAAGTATAAAAGATAAATAAAGCAAGTCTATATTGTACAATATTTTTGCAATATAAAATCCCTCGGGATATTACGCTGAATCATTATTTATGCACAGAACTTTGCATCTTGTATTTATTTAGTATCTTAATTCAGAGAACCCTTTTCGGTTTTATTATAATACATTTTTAATGAGGTCATCAGACTTTTTATTTATGTTTTATAGTTACGTTCGAGTGCTCGTGTAATTTTAATAACTTAAAGTAATCTTGACCTCTTTTAGTTATTCTAATTCGATAATTGCTTTTCTTTTTGTCCGGAGACGAGTTACATCAAAATCTTATTTTCTTTCGTTCCGTATTGTATGTCGTATTGTGTTTTAGATTTGTTGCGGCTAAGGATTATCAGATCAACTTTATTGTGTCGAATGTTTTTAGCTCTGGGATCGAGAACAATCCGACCGTGTTCTACCGTCTGATGCCCGGCTCGACGGCTCAGACGAACAAATTCCACACTTTCTATTTACAACAAAGAGCCGATAATGGATTTACTTGGGCTGATATTAAAGTGAATCATCCTCTGGACTACGAAAGCATTAAGGAGTACAATTTAACGATTCGAGTCGAGGTAAATTTTTCCTTCTTATACTTAGGTACTGCTTACGACTTAACCTTTTAAGTGTAATGTTTTAAAGTAATTTAAAAGCGATGAGTTGGATATATTTGTATAGCCAATAGATAGATAGATATTATTTATATAGCCAATCCTTGACTGGCATGAATGAGCATGATCACAGAATATAAAAAAAAAAAACATTGAATCGTATTCTAATAACATAGACGATGCTTGGCCAAATTTAAAGAACAACTTTTAAAATTCAAAATTACATATAAACTGACGGACTATATAAAATTAAACCAGAACAACGGAGCCCAGCAACTTGCATCAGAAGCCACCGTCTACATCATGCTGGAAGATGTGAACGATGAGATTCCACTCTTCACGGAGAGAGAACAGGAGACGGTGTTGGAAGGCGAGCCGATAGGAACGAAGGTCACGCAGGTCAACGCGATAGATAAGGACGGAACATTCCCGAATAATCAGGTACGTTGCAACTTTTTATCAATATTTTCTATTTTGTAACATAGAGGGCAAAAGAGCAGGCGAGCCATGTGATGAAAAGTGGTCATCGCCACCCATGAACATTCTAGACGGGGTTGCCGACCTTTTAAAAAGATGTACGCTCTCTTCTTGATGCACCTTAAGTCGTTATACATTATAATTAATAACAATGTATTCTTAGTACAGTCAACTACATATTAACACTAAAAATTTTGTGTTAATAGGATTGTAATTTTGTCTTTATATTTTGTAGTCGACTATAAATAGTTACGTAACAGGATTCTAGACTTAGGGTACTTAATACGGTTGATATATCAGTATATATATTCTAGGAATGCTATTTCTAGTATTTAGGTAATGTAATATGATACGTATTTTTTTAACTAAGAAAAAAGGCTACACAATGTGTTCAAAGGGATATAGTAATTGGTTCATAAACGAGAAATTTATCTGCCGACACGAAAAATAAAGTAAAACCTCATATTTCAAGAAGCTTGAAGATAAATTTTGTTATAGTGTAGTCAATTGTCCTTAGCAGTTGTATATATTATTTTTCAATATAACATTTGTTTGTGACTATGGCCACTTTGAAATGTTAACACCTGGATGGGCATGCAGTGCTCCAAAGCTAAAATAAATGTATAAATTTAAAATAGTTATTGAACCGGGTTAATTGTTAAAGCTCTTTCGATAGTAGGTATTTGGATATGTGAAAAAATTGTAATTATATTTATAGATACAATAAATTTGTAGATAACGTGTATTGTGCTTTTATACATATGTATCTAAAACTATGAGCATTTTAAAAATGAAAATGGTTCGATAATTTTCTATGTAATATTTAACACAACTTGGTACATGATTGCCAGTCTTTAATCCACTCTTAAAAAGCAGATAAACGATGACGTTTATATTAATAAACTAAACCAATTTAATATTTTGGCGTTCTTTTGACAAAAAATATTATTGTAAGTAACACGGATTTATAGAAACAACATTTACAGCATTAATTAAAATAAACAACAATTTAGTTACCTTTTCATACTCATATGAAATTGTAACATCAATTTTGTTTGACACTTCGCTACGGTCACTATCCACCAATTTATCTATCCAATTATAAGTTAGTCGGCACGCAACGATTTGTTTCGTAGGCAGTCACAAAAATGAGAATCGACAAATATTCTTTTAAGTAATCCTTCGCTATTGTCTCCACTCCCTTTACTCACTTAATATATAAGATACAATAAAAAGTTTACTCCCCATTCAGTCCAGCTACTATAAAGCTCTTGGGAAAACCCTTAGTTGCCGAATAAGACGAATTACTGACCCTTATTTTGGTACAGTACAATGTCAGCTTTATACGATATTATAGCTATACTCAGTGTCTCTTGTAGTTTATTATCCTTTGGGGTGTGAACGTGTATGAGCTAATATTGTTTAACTCATAATATTTTTGGTATATTAAAACCATATAATATACGGAAAGAGTAAACTTGTAATGTCATTGGTTTTTATGTAATTATAATGCATATCTTACACATATAATTTGTACAATGTACATACATATAATAATAATAGCCTTTATTCAGATAATGCTTACAGATTTTTTAAATTACAACTAAAAATAAAATAAAAGTTTAATTTGGATTGCCATCGCACTGTCTGTTTGCCTATTGGCAAAGGCCTCCTCCAGCTGCCTCCATTCTTCCCTATCGTTAGCTTTTTGGTCCACATACATATAATCACTATTAAAAAACCGCATCAAAATCCGTAGCGTTGTTTAAAAGATCTTGCCCACCTAGGAACAGATAGAGGAGCACAACTCCGATCTATATATTATGACATTTTCCAGTAATATACGTTTCTATTCCAACTGTATTTACGTGCTAAACAAAAAGCTTGTGCAAAAAATTTCAGTCTTATTTGCATAATGTCATTTCCGTCTTGATTTGTAGACATATATTTGTCGTGGAAAACGATATCGCGGAATATTCAGTTGCTGATTTGATTATTGTAGTACGAGGGTAGTTCAACAAGATGTCAGTTGTTATTGTAATGGCGGCACGTGGACAGAGATCGCTGACGCCGTCATATTTTAAGAAAATGAGTAACTACCTTATATTATAGGTAAATTATATTGTGTTTTTTTAACTTTAAGGTCATTCAGTTATAGTGTTGTAAGACTTACTAATGAAATTAGTGTAAAGAATAAAACTTAAACGAGTGATGTATTTGACTAATATTATAGATGCGCAAGTATGATAGGATGTTAAGATACGAGTATGTGGCTATATGAATGTTGGTAATTTTTGATGAATTATTAATGTATACGTCATAGGGACCGAAACTGCGCGGGTAAAACCACAGGGTTAGGGTGCTATTGATTATTATATGACACAAATAATAACTACTTATTTATAAAGAAAACATAT
>JADANM010006787.1:4557781-4574292 GCA_026213755.1 Eurema hecabe | reverse complement strand
TGTCCCAAAGCCAAGTAAAGCATGAAACACGGATTTATAATCTCAAAACCGCTAAAATATTTATCTACAATATTACGTCTGTGCATATTTGACACGTAACGTTTTCTTGTCCTTCTAGACTGTTAGTTATTTAGTGTTATAGTTAGGTTAAGTTGTCGTGACAGTAAGGTTGATTAGAGTCATAATAAACAGCTCCGAACTAACTCATCGGAACTTGTTTGTAGATAAACTCATTTACAACATCGAAAAAATGGCAGATGTGGATATCTTGCGAGTTTTCCGCTTGCGACGAATTTCTCTATTTACCTTCGTTTCTCACAGTTTATCTTCTTTATTGATTCAGACTTTTTGATTGCCTACTCAAATATATGAATGATAACGCTGATTTATCACATTTTCAGTTCTCTTCTGGTAATGGGTAATAGGGTTAGAGACTTCGCTTGTAAAATGCGTTAATGATGAAGCGATGATAGATTTTTTTTTTACTATTTCTTATTGATTGCATTATAAGCTTAAGAATGCGTCTAACACGTTTTAATACTTTCTACGATTACACGTAATATACTTAATATTATATACATACCTAAATTTATACATATATTTTCCAAGAACAAGTGGTAATTTAGAAGTCGTTCAGTAAGTTTGAGGCCCATACATATTTAGGGTAATATTTGAAATAGAATTAAAATTGAAAGGTAAGCAAGTCATTGAAAAATACAATGGGTTCTTGATTGGTCACCCCAATTTAGAAGGTATTCCGGCTAGCCTCGGGAATGCCTAAATAACTCCCATTCCTGACCGTATACCGATGGCGGGAATATTACTGCATGTTCATAATAAATTGTAGTAATACATGAAGCTCTATAATATTGCAATCGCTACCGACGTAATTGAATAGGATCATGCTTATAATTAGGTACAATAGTATATTATGTACTATATAATCCAACATAATTATATATGTTGAATTAATTCTAGCGTATATAGATTTATTTAGGCTACTTGTATACTTTTACACAACTATTTATTGTTGGATACAATTACAAATATGTTAAACTAGCTGTCGACGGTTTATCGCATACTTGTATGGTATTTGAATTCTTTATTTCGATCCATTATAAACAAACAAATTTCCAAAATTATATATATTGAGATGAATATGTTTTTAAATTATTTGGTATATTGTGATTCCATTTCATCGTTCGTTCCTATAACAAAGGGAGATATTCAATATCCTTTATTATTTCCAACGTCCTTCTGTCAGTATGTCTGTCAAAACCGTTTATTTTGTGAATGGCTCGCTAAATCAAAGCGTATTGCCGTGGGCACCACACAAAAACCAACCAAAGGCGAGCTCTTGGCCTTCCTGGACGCTTGTACCGCAATTACATTTATAAGTAAATAAAGTATCGAAAAACACTGAAATTCCCAGTTGTCTACGAAATTTTCATTATTGTTGTAGGTTTGCTATAAAACTATTATTAAGTATCGCGGATAGGGTGAAGGGAATATTTATATTTGCATTACATTCGTTATCAAAAATAAAAATACATACAGTTCATCACAGTATACAGAGTATTCAATTTTTAAATAATATTTATGTTCGCTGCGTTATGTTTGTTCGCATAATTTATATCGAAATAAACAGTGACTCTTATCACAATTTACAGCTACACTGTAAGATATAGTGGTTCTCATTTCGGGTAATATTTTATACTCGATGTTACGTAGCTTGCATAAATCATTGTGGGTGATAATGGTCCCAAGATTGATCGACGGCCTTTTTAAACGCGGCAAAGTTGCAAAGGGTTCGTGATGCCGGCGTTGTCGGTTTGTAAGCATTTCCTGCTATCTGCCGTTGCAGCTCAAACAATATTAACATAATTAATTTGTGTGGAATGACAATGTGTACTGTTTCATTCATAATTAATATTTACACCAATACTTGCACTCTGTGAATTCGAATAATAGCAGCCTACACAAACTTAGCACGGGTTAGCGCTTTTATACGACATTAGTAACATATTCGTAATATTTATTTCTTAGTTAACGAAAAATAAATTCTGAAAACATCCATATTTATATAGCAATAGATTTATCAATCAATTTTAATCATTGATATAACAATGCATTTTTTAAATTTTTATCGACGGGATGAAAATTAAACATTTGAAGTACATGATGACAAATTCTCTTACAAACATTCCCTGTATCCATTTACTCATGTCTTTCATTGCCATAAAAAGCAGCAAATGTCTTCATTGGTCTAACACTATATTTGTTTCGATTTTTATAAGCATCTCATCTCTTGAAGCCTATTCAAATCAAATCCTTCGTCTTTATATACTCGTACTAGAATAGAAGTGTAGATTATAATCACATTTTTCTCTCCTTTATTAGCTTCGTATGAAATACTGAATACCATAACATGAAATCGCTTCAAACCTCTTTTACAACAAACAATAATATACACAAAAGAGCAATTGAGTAGGCAGTAAAGTGGCGTATAAGGATAATCGAAATTGTTTTATTATGTTGGATTAAAATTAACATGCATTCAAATTAGCAGTGCATGTTTGCCGTTATTAATTTGGAGTTTTGTTTTTACTATAAATTGACAATGTTATATTGCGCATATCATTAAAGTAAATTATGATCTTCTTCATTTTTATCTCTTGCTATCGCGTATTACTTTATTTGAATTTGTCGTTTAATGATTATTAACGCTTTCCCTCAGTTTATACTGCTCGTAAACGTGAATAAAAAAACCAATCTCCTAATTGCTCTAAAGAGAGCAGTTCTGTCTAGGGATTATTCAAAACTTAATCTGAGTAGATATAACAATCCTTCTTAACATTCCTTCTTAGGAAGCAATTTCATTTAAAATGCACTGAGATTAACCGAGTTTGGATTCATTTCTGATATTATTTCGCCATTTGAAATTCTCAAGTGAAACGCGTGGTTTTTATAAGTCTGTGGTTCTTAATGTAATTTAGTTAGAAGAAAGGCGAAGCGGAGGTTTTGTTACCAGAACCCAACCGCTTATTTCGCGTATCAGTCGTAGCGAGGCGGGCGCTTCAATTAAAACTGGTTAAGTTTGTTTAAATGTTTGTGCCAGTTCGCCTTACGAAAGTTGTTTCTGTACACAACGAATTAGATAGGCGTATATAGAATCCATTTTGATTATAATGTTTTGGCGTGAGGGGATCGACAGATTTAATTAACTTAGTTATAAATTTGCAATGACGTAGCAATAAGTGAAGTTCTTATGGCGTTCTTTTTAGTTTTTTAAATCGGCTGTGCATATTGATTTGGGAGCTCAAATCCCCAGATCGAAAGCGATTTGGAGATCGGTGAGAGCGTTTACCTAATGCTATCGTCGATACTGTGCTGGTATTAGCGTATCAGATTTACGTTTTAGAGTTTGGGGGGTCAGCTAAGTTTGTGGCTCATCATACTATCTAACTACCCCTACGCTTGCTTAATCCTTTCATTTGAGTTTGTGGTTTTGATTATCGAGTGTATATTTGGGTACTATGCTGTTGTGTTATCTTATGTTCTTCGTAAACAAATATGATGCGTAATTTCATCGTTTTGTGTACTTACCAATTGTAGTGAGCCAATTAATTATTAGTCAAAATATACGGACTAGACTGTTACCCTGGTAAAACAAGACCATACCAGATTAGAACAAAACACTGTTTCTAAAATTCTCCTTTAAGGCGTAAGTAATAGCCTATCGTCTATTTAATGTAAACGTTTCAAGCGTAGAGCTCGGGCAGGACGTGGCCTCGTTGAACAAACAAATCGTCCAAACTACGCACAGGTAGCGTTACGGCTTATTACTTTAAGATTACATTCGCTGAATCACTCTTAACATTGTACGTTCCTATGAAGTTTACACAGTTTTAGAGGCTTAAAATGGGACTCGCCCACGTAGAGTTTCAATCTGTAAATTTTAACGTACCGTGAAAGCTTGAATACACACTCCGCTCCGAACTGAATGAATATGTATTTTTACCCGTATATATTTTCTTTTTATCAACGGACAGTTCTTCTTAATATCTAATACTGTAGATATAATAAATTAAAAAAATAACGTCATAAAAATTATGTTTAGTTTACTTCGGCTTAAATCGATCAACAATAATACAAATTAATTCTTAATGGTCGTATGTAACGCAAAACGTGCTGCTATAACATTTGTTTTTAGCGCAATTTCGCCAAATTGTATTCCAGCAGACAGAACAATAATTTTCATGACTAAAACATTGATTAGTGGAGCAGAGCGTGAACATTTGCCGCATTTGCACCGAATCTGACTATAATTATGTAAACAGGTTGTCACGACTCTAATCCGCGCCGATTGAATGGCGACGGCTTTCGTTAATGTTACATATATTTTTTATTTTATTCACACTTTCGGAATTAAGATGTGGCTTTATAACGGATTAAGACTTATTACTGCTATGCGTACTGCGGTAATGTCGTATATAACGGTCCTTAATGTTTGCAGTTGTGAAATATTAATGGTAATTCTAGATTGTCGAGTATTAATCATCAGTAGTAGAAACAGTTATTAATTTCTGAGCCATTTTGATACACTCACTGTTATAGCTTGACAATTTATTACTATATTTGCAATAAAATAATAAGCATATGCTCTTAAAAACGCGAGTGCTCATGGGCGGCGTTACAAAAATATTAAGCACAATTTGATACATTCAGCATCTATTTAACAATCACGCACTGCCATTAATGTTGAACGCAGCCCCAAAAAATTACACTCGCCGTTATCTTTGCGGTTGGATAAGGACATTTTCTTGGCTTTAATATTTCTTTCCAAATATAATATCTATTCGAGCGGTCAGCACCAAAATTACGCGAGCGCAATTTCGTTCCTTTTTCCATGTAGATTGCTCCCAAAGTACGCATTTGTGCGTTCAGCCGCCTTCCCTTCTTAACGCAACTTTAATGACTAAGTATCATTACTAAAAAATATGACGTAAATTTTTGCTATTATGTTCTAAATACGTATTAAAGTTTTTGTATTGGATGCTATCAATGCTGCAAAACGATACATATAATGCACCTGTTGTAATATTTTAATTATTTTAAGAGTAAAATTTAAAATATAAATACATATATATTAATATATGTTTAATGTTAACAATAATTATTGTTTCGTTTGTACTTCCAACATAAAGCTTTCAAATAGAATAACAATATTGTGTAATATGCTAAAGCATCGAAAAAATATTTCTTTGAATTGCGCTGCATACATTTCTTGAGACTATAACAATAAAATTATAATATATTTTCATTGAATTTACAACGGCGATACAATGTCTAGACTCATTTAAAAAATATTACTTTATAACTAAACACGACTACAGTTTATGAAAATAATTCTTTGAGACGTTGTTATTGGAATAAATCAAAACATTTTATAGATGTAGTCATAATAACGACACCATTTATCAAGGCTCGAAGGCTGGGTAATTATTGTTTTGTAAGTAAACAAAATATTTCTCCTGGCTTTAACAGGACAGTAGGTTATTCCGTTTGGCTGCGAGAGCCGGAGTGATTTATTATTTCGTTGAATATGCATGTTGGAATGAAAAATGATGGCAATGCGAAACTGGTCGGTGTTGTGGGATAGGTTGTGTGATGGCGGAATGATTTGCCCTGCAGCGCCGCGTCACATAGCGGAAGTCGTTAAGAAGATAAATCGGCTATCGCAAGACCTCGTAATCCTTTTAAAATGTAAGACATGCTTCCCCTTTGCCGTGCGCCAGACACTATTCTATTACCTTGTTTAATGTCACAAATGAACTCGTCCGATATGAATCAAGATTAATAAAATTTCAGTTGAATTAAAACAATGTACATTGATGATATTGTTGAAGGCAGATTACTATAAGACAATTTTTCTTCGTGGCAAACGAGCAGGCGAGCCACCAGCTGGAAAGTGGTCATCGCCGCTCATGAACCCTTTTTTTTTCGGCAGTTTCTATTGAATTATGTTAATATTATAGAAGCTTTAAGATTTGAGTGTAGATACAGGTAAATTTCATACGTAAGTAATTATTAAAATTAAGCTTGTAAAATGTTGAAAGAAAAAATCTTTTTTTCATAAATTTAGTCCATACAAAGGCACGTCGAATAAAAAATGTATAGAGATTGTGAATTGAAATGGTTAACTTCTGTTCCGCGTTTAATTAACACAAGACATTTGAGAAGAACATCTAAGTTGCACGTGAAGAGTTTCGAGAAAGGCGTAAGTTTAATTTGAAAGGCACCGTTATGCAATTGCCATTATTTCATTGGCAATTCCTTTACTTTCTTCAAATGAAATAAAGACTGGCTTAGAGTAACTAACTATACTGCTTCTTAAGTTTCTTATTTCTGCTTCGCTCTTATTTATATTCCCCTATACAATATTATAAGAAACTTGTGCAAATGTATGATTTAGTACAGTTCTTATTTCTTGTATACTTCATCACGATTATCTCTTAATATTTATAGAAATATACTTGGTGATATGTTTACATATATTTTCAAACGACTTCGTGCTTCTGAAAATCATTATGATAATTATTCAAGCCAAAAATATCTCGCAGAATTATGCAGTATGCTACTTTTTGAGGCCATATGCAAATACTAGCGTCTACTAAATCGTACTTGAATTTATTTTTACTAAAATGTTACCTTAATTTTTTTTACAAGACTTAGTACTGCGATATTCCCTTCAATGATATCACTTTACACATTCAGGTTTCCTTTCAAAAGTATGATAGTTTTAAATCGATTGGGAGCTTGGCGCTGATATCAGATGTATTTGCTTTATTTGTTTTGGTACGTACGATGTAGAAGTAATAAGATGAAACTTACCTACCTATCAAATGCTTATCTACAAAACTTTTAATTCGAATCGTAAATGGAAATAAGTCCTATTATTGATTTAATTCCTAGCAGTTAATACGATTATGTTTTACATTTCTTTATATTTTCTGTGTCCTTACATCTGATTTAATGAATATACCTTTGAGATAATTATTGATGACTATATTTATACGTTTATACAGCCAAGGTCAAGACCTTTACATGGCAGATTTTATTACGAAAGTCTGCGTAGCTCATTATTAGCGCAAATAGGACTAGATCAATATCTCGGGAGACCCTTATACGTAACTTCGTTATGTAGACTTAGGACTTCACAATCGTTTCAAGTTGTAACCCTTTTCAGAGTTTCCTGTGATGTAATGGTTTAATAATTGCAACTATTTACGAGTAATCTATGTGACTGTAATGAAGTCGTATCAATGGTATAAAACTAATTTCGAAGTTTCTTAGAAAATGGGTAATTTTGAAATTTGACTAAATATTTGTCTTTGGTATAATGTTAATAAAGTTATTACATTTGAGTCCGTCGAGACATGGAGTTTTTATTCTAATATAACTAGAAAGAAATAACGACAAATTGAGACACGATATAAAAGCTTCAATTGAAATAATTTTCCTGGATACATTTTTCATATTCAGAACTAAACAATATTTGCCACAATACTTATATTGTTACACAAATTGTTTTTATGTGCTACAATTCCGGTCGAGTAAGCCTACTTGTTTGTTGTCGGATGATAATTTCGTCATTCCCTTGTCGTAAATATCGTATACACGTCGGGGAACATTGAATCGCCATAAAATAAAGTCAAGAATTCACTTTGTTATTTGGATTTTGTTTTATGTCGCAACTTGTGGGTGTCACGAAGAAAATCACACATTCCCTTAGTGAGTTAATGTGGGGTGGTTTATTATATGTATACATCAAGTGTTTTTGTTCTTCTTATTTCAGTGATGTTTTGGTGCAGATGCCTATACTATGTGTGGTTGAATGGAGCTAATAAGAATAACAAGGTTAGCTTTTCCATAAGGAAAAATTGAATTAAATGAATTTAAATGAAAACATTATGTCATAATGATATTCGTGTCGTGTACTTCAAATTTAATTTCGCGGACTCTACATTCGTGAGTTATAAAAAATTGTGGAATATTTTCACAGTCATCGTTTATGTATGTTTAAAACAGTGTCCAATCTATTCCGCTCACGTGTCGAAAAGGCCGTAGCATTTTAATTTTATACAATATCAGTGCAAACCGACCCGCGTGCATAAAATCCGTTTCGGCAGTTGCTTCCGAAACGCCTACTCAAAATTGCCTATGCGTATAAAATGTTTCCCCATAAACTGCAAATGAAAAATCTCATTTATAACGACTTCTTAAAGCCGATAATATTTACATGTTTCAAGACGATACAAAAAGTATAATAACGTCACTGTTAGCTTATAAGAAAAACGTGCTTGATAGGATTAACTTTTGTATATTGCTGGGAGCTCAGATAAACGGGGGATTAATCTTTTTCAGCAACGCGTTAACGCAAACTCGACTCGGCTTCTATCTCTCAATGATAAACGAAAACATCGTTTTACTTCGTTAACGATCGAGATAAAAACAACATACGAAGTGAAGTATAGAGTGAGCAAGTATGAATGCAATCAAAAGCGTCTAATAAATGACGGCATTGTTTTGGCCGGTTATTGTGCTTCTGTTGCCGAGACACGTACGGAATAAATTAAACTGCAATTTGGGGCCTTTAATATGGAGTATCGTAGCGCTATTGGCGTATCGAAGTGAGCAAGTGTGTCGATATGAGTGGTATTCACATGAATACTCACAGGTGGTTAGAGGTGTATTTCTGCCAATCGTAATGTAGCATACCAATCATGAGTGGATCATCTCGAGGGATTTTATTCCGCATTAGAACCTTATCGAACATTTAGTGCTTGCCCTAATTTTCATTTGAACATCATCGTAAATGTTTAATATTATTTCTACAAACAAACAATCTTGTAAAAATAGAATAAGAATATTGGTTGCGAAGAAATAGATAGTATATTATATGCACATTTAGTCTAAAGCTTTCTTTATACGTAGAATGTGTCTAGTACGAGAACAATGCATTCCCTGTTTGTCGCAGCTCCTCTTTTATGTCTGAAGTGCAGAAGTCCTCGGCGTACTGCATATATGCATATCGTACCTGTAGTTCTTGTGAAACTCATGAATATTGTTCGTATTTAGCTGATAGCCATCAATGCTTTGAATCACATAAGGTTCGTTTAGCTGTAAAGGATAGCCCGAAGCAATGCGTCAATAGAGCTCGTTTAAACATACCAAGAGAGATTGCTCCTCTACCCAGCAACTAGTTTCAGAAATTAGACATCAAATAGTTATAACAAACTTTGTTGATATATCCCTTGCTCATTTTGAAGTTATATGATATGAATCAAAATCTTAAGTTATAATGTCTAAACATATATTGTATGTTCGTATTAGAATTGAAATACTGTTAATGTAGTTTTTGTATAAAGAAATATATATATTTTAAACTACATATATAGTTTTATTTCAATACAGTAATACACTTAGGATATTAATTTTTAAACAGATGAATTATAGCAATTATTTCACAGAAGACTGTTCCCTACAAAATAATTAGAAAAAGAGTAAGTTTAACGTTCGAATTCAATGCAAAATGATATTTAAGTTATTAAGAATACCATAAGTAATACATTTAATTAGTTAATTGAAAGGAATAGTATTCTCAGCAATCGACCAACGTATTAAATGTTTTCATTTTTTATAAGTTTGAGCTATAACTAGTATTCAGTTTTTATAATTTTCATTCTACTAGACGGTGCTCTAGGCAAGGTTTAACAAATGCTGTGGCATTTTTAAAATAGTTTGTATTATAGTTATAACAATATGGAAATCCATTTTAATTTAACTTCATTCAACCATCATAATTTAATTACCTAAGAAATGGCTATTGTCGCAAAAATTATTATGTTCACGTCAGAGGAATGCTCTCATTATGTAAGATGGAGCTATAGATGTCAAAGGCTTCCTTGCTCAAGAGTCATAAGATTCTTCCACGAAACTATAGTTTTTCTGTATTCCCTTAAGGCAAATACCGACTACGACCAATTAACGTTTCGTCTATATTGTAAGTCGTGCTTCGGAAATTTATGCAAACTTTATTAATCTATCTAGGAAATTACAATGTCTTCCGATTCAGCTTTCATGAATAAAGCACGCAAGGGATAAATTTCACAAGAAAATCAGAAATACTCGACGTGAAGTAATTATATTATTTGTTGCCGGAATACCTTCGCCAAATAGAGCATTGTTTATACGGAAGCGAACTGTCTATTAGTTTATGTAAGCAAAGTAGCGTTGACTAAGGTCATTATTTTCATAGTAATTAGTAGCCTTGTTGAAATGATTACATTGATCAAGCCCTATAGTTAATTTAATTATGGTGTCTTTTACCCTTGTATGAATATTTAGCTTGTCGTTATTATTAACTGTTATTATCGGAGTTTATCGTAACGTAATAATTTTGATAAGCAGTATTATATAAGGTAGCGTTGCATTCGAAAATATTAATTTTGTATCCCCGTTGTTGCCGGTTGTATTTTGTTTAAGATGATTATTTTTAAAATGTCACCCATAGAAATTTAAGGTTGAACATAAAAGTTTTGTGTCGTTATAAAGTAGCAAGCATTTGTTATTATAATATAATTTTGCAAGTTACAATAAAAGATACCTTTCTCTAGACGCGACTATCGTTAAGTTCTTTGTTGTGAGATCGTCGCTCTTATTCCATAAATTCGTACTTGCTGTTCACACCCAGAACAGTCGCCAAACCGTAAACAGTTGGCAGTTTGAGCGAGGTGACCTCATAAATAAGATGCTATATGACTCTATTCTGCGACAATATGAGATTGCCCGATACAAAAATATATTTTTATACAATTTACTTTTCCTAAGTTGTTGGCATCTGCACAAAATTAAAAAGTATGTGTCTCTACTAATTTTTGTCGTTAGTTCAAGTTTAGAAAAAGGGCCTTCGCCTAATACTTTATTTCGTATAAATATACGTATTTATAATAATATAATGAATTATTTTTCTATCATTTTTCAAAAATGGTCAGGGCATGAAGGGTTTCCGTATATGTAGCAAATTATATTTAAAAAAATATTTTTTATAAAAGGAACAACATGACTGTGCTTGGATTTCCTTCCTAATTAACGAAACGTTGTAAGCACGAGTATCTTATTGAACCGGCTCCCTATTATAAAGTTTGGTATTTAGATAACAATGAAATTACGAAACGCAAAGATCCTTATAAACCCACAAAAGGAGTCCAAAGTCCTGTTATTTGAGAATAAGTATTTTATATCGAAGTTGTTTGTTCAATAAAAATCATATTTAAACAAGTTTCCTTTCGATTCTTTGTGAGGATGAAAAGTGAGAAGGCGCAGCCATTTCTAGTAACTTTTCATCGCAAATTTAATTTCCTTTGGATGCCTGACATTCAATGCATTCTTCAGCGCGATAAAGAGTGAATCATTTAAGTCTGTTCAGTTGTCGCATTACAAAGAGAATATACAGTTTACTGTCGTAATTTTATGTTACTTAAATATTGTTATATTTATGTTACTTAGCAGTTTTTTGATATTTTCAATTTAATTTACAATTTGAAATATACTGTTCTTCTAAAATAGACTTGTTTCTATGGTTTGACATGTTTTTATTACATATAACTTTTCGTTTATAATTTAAAAAGTGGTTATTCTGCGCCTTTAATCGGCGACCGACTCGTACTTGATTGGTTTTTCGCTCTTGTGTCTCTTGAGGTCTATCCTATGTTTTTTCTTTACGTTTCTTTTAATTTATTACTAAACTTTTTTATTTTCTTTTTGCTCTATTCAATTCAATGTGTATGTAGGTCGTTGACTCTACATATACATTATACGTATCTAAACAAGCTAATAGTTTAGAAAGCAGTTCTTTATATTATATAAATTTCAATATTGGTTTAGCGATTCAATTTAACAGTTTAGTAAAAACAAACTATAAATTAAAATGCTAAACCAAGATAAGCAAGATGTAAAATGAAGAAGTTTCAAATATACAAGTAAATATGAAATTTGCGCCAATGTTTTTAAAAGCTGATATTTCATTCATCAATCTCTTTCTATTAGCAAAGAGCTGAAAAAGCATACCTTTGACTGAAGCCAATTTATGGAATGAATTTTTAATCATATCTTTTTGTTAATGGTATCTACGTTTTATTACTCTTTCAATATTAAATCGTTACATTTTGTTTTTATTTTTTTATATCAATCATCATATTGATTATATTTTGTTAAGTTAAAAATATTTTTCTGTTTATTGTAATAATAGAGCAACCTTTTTAAACATTCACAATAATATTATTGATGGACATTGGACAACATGCAATTTGCTATATATTTGCTATATAGATTTTTATTCATGATATACATCAAATTATATACACTTACCGTAAAGGCACAATAACCGTCTACTCGGTCACTAACGAAAATGTGGGATATTCTATTCAATTCTATGCGAATAACATTAAAATAGCAAAACGAGCTGACGACATTAATTATGTATTCCCCGGAGTGTCGTAGCGTATTGAAAGTGTACAGTGTACCGCGTCTTCGTTAGAGCAATATCAATTAGGGCGAGACGCGAGACGTGTCAGCGATAGGAACGCGTGACCAGCCGCGCCGTCTTCCGCCCGAACTTAAACTGCAATTTGCAAAATATGAAACGTGCTATTGCCTAAACAGGGACTTACCTAGTCGCCCGGGATACGGGCCGGCTTAATGTTTACCTTGTATTAATTAAATCTACGTTTGCGAATTTAACGTACTCTACAACGTACCGTTTAGTTATTTAGAGACGAAATGTATCTCCTCTGATACACTCGTAATTCATCTTCTCGGTATACCTATACGTCGAAATGGGTATTTGAGGTATTAATCATGAAAATATTTCGTCTACAACATTTCGATATGTCGGTAAATACCTTTCACGATATAAGGTGCATAGCTGCTTATTACTAAGATTCTCGTTAATTAGATCCTGTTCTTGACATACAGGTAATTCCGGAGCACGTCTATGATAATGTGATATTTCTTGATTATGTTTTTAATCATAATATTTTATTTTACGCAGTTTCATAATATTGCCTTATCTCAAGTGGATAATGCTTCGAAAAGAAATAAAAGATCACTTTTTGCATAGGCAGCATTAAGAAACGACCGTACAATTTCTGGCGTACGTGAAACGGACCAGCGTTTGTAGAACTCGTTGGGTATATTAAAATTCTAGCCATGATTGCTGTGGAGTTCTTCCCGATACTTAAACTACTGGTCCGAATCGTTTGCTATAGGAACTGCTTTAATCTAAACGAAACGGCTTAAACGATGGTCGTATACAATCATTCGTGCCGCTCGAGTACTATATAGTGGATACGTGTTGTTTTAGTTGTTTTATGTTAGTTTTTCGGTATAGAATTGAACGGTTACGTTAATTTACTTACGGTTAACGGTATATTATAACATTTAGATTGTAAGCGAAGTATTTAAAGAGCAACTTTTCAAATGTTATTTTTCCAATTAAAATATAAAACAAAACTGAAATGAATGGAGCGCAGTTTAAAATACCAATTTTTACAGAAGCCATGTGTAGCAACAATTTTTTACGCTATCAATTGCATCGTGTTAAAATCAGAAACCGCGCGAGCTTTCTGCTCAATAGCAAAAAACTGAAATAAAATAACAAATCTAGTTCTCTCATTATTAATTTTATTATGCATAGAAGGTTTCTAATCGTCCTTTAAATGTTTAAACCATTACGGTTGATATGGTTACGTTTGTAAGTCGCTATCAAAGGAACTTATTGATCAGTGAAATTCTATCTTAATTATTCTACGAGGATGCTTCTATTTCATCAATTTCAGATAGAGTTGACACGAGTAGTGCGTTCATTGTACCGGCAATTTCGCATCTGTTTAGATCTGAAACTGTCCGTCTAGAGAGAGTTTAAACGGTGTACAAAGTGTATAGTCATGTCACATATATTCATCAATTGTTCATTAAGGCTATAATGTAGTCGTATAATTTTTATGCAAGATTTTAATCTCTGCAGCGTAAGAAATAACGCGAACAATTTGGAATTGGTAAAGTAGCTAGAAATTCCCCGCATATTGATTTACGAATATGAAAGCTTTTAAAATGACAAAGAGGGTTAAATATCAGTTGGCTAACACTCGTCGCCAGACGGTCGCGCAGAACTCTCAGTAACATTAGACTGCTACACGAATACCTCTCAATGAGGGTAACTTTGTAATTTAATGACACGTCGACAATTTTAAATTGCCTATTAAATTATCCGTTACGAAGTCAAAGTCTAATAAATTCCCATTCAAATACGCTACATATAGTAAGTAAACCTACGTCATCGTATTATAAAACTATTATATATAAAAGTTGTTTCTATAAAGAAGTATTTTTTTATATAATACGAGTATTACTAAAATAATATATATCCCACTACGAACTCGTAACTTTCCAGACTTAATATAACTAATGTTTATCTCAAGAATGAAACTAAAATGAAAATAATCATAAGACTTCCTCTCGAAATGAATTTTGAGAAAATATAATTTACATTACATACATATTCAATTTATGTATACTTTCCCAGTAGACGTAAAATCTCTATGGTTTTTCTTTAAATATTTATGAAGGCGCCAAAGTCCGGCAAGCTTTAATACTCTGAAAATATTACCATATTTTGTTATAAGCTCTTTCAAATAAATTGCTCATTGAAAAAAGTCAAAACAAGCGCATAATAAAACTTTCTTAAGACTACAAAAAGGAAAGAGAAATTGTACAGGTCTTGTTTTACAAAGTATGCTATTGTATTACAGAAAAATGTCGTGAATTCTACAGTTTAACTGGAGCCTTTCTGTTTCCAAATCATAAAAAATACGGTCATATTGCACAATAGTAATATTTAAATGGCCACAAGCTACAGGTTGTTAATTTTTTAATATTCGTATAATAAAGATTCCGTATAATCTATATGAAGTTAATTAGATTTTTTCATTAACTAATTGGGGATTTATATAAAGCGAAAAATAATAGAAATTCATACTGGGGTGGTCCATACGTCTACAGGAACAGTCTTACAGGAACATTTAGTACGTAGTTTGAACGTATGGTCAAATGGATATTACTACAGTGTGATATTTTATTATATCCGTAAAAGAGATCAAAATAATATCGACAGAGCATTGTGCTATGGTAATCAAGTGTTCAACAGCTGTTGTTGATATGTATTTCCGTGTTTTCTTTTATTATATTTACGATAATAAATCAAGTTTATTGCCCTTTGTGAATGAATATCTTCTTTATGTGAGCCAAATTTTTCATTTGAATTCAGCGTTTCAGAACAAAATTGTGTCTGATAAAATATAAATACTATCTTACGAAAACAGGCATATTCCATAGATCGATTTTGAACGAGATATTAAACTTCGGAATTACCTATTAAGTAACGAATATATAAATGTTGCTTCAATTTCCTCTATAATCAACGCCCTATCCGATTTACGAACATCTCTAGTTTATTTCCTTTCGATGTTCACTGTTTTTGTCTAGCACATGACAAGAACTTATCCCATGTTTTCTCATTGGCTTCCAATTTTCCCAAAAAGTTTTCCCATTCTGGAATCAGGAGCCGCTTGCTCCTCTACGAATTATAGACCCTGGATTGCGCCCTCGATGCGTATATTATGTCGCGTACCCTCGTAACTTAGAATCGTTTACTAGAGAAATTTTTAATTAACTAATTTAATTGAAAAAGTTTCACTGTGTCTTTTTAGGTGCAAAGTAACATTCGACCTACTTTCTTGACAAAAACAATCTTCTATTGTTTGCAGCACTCGTAACATGTAAAATCTGACGGAGCACCAGATAAAAAATAGCCTTATTTTATTTCTCAAATATTTTTTGTTCTGTGAAATATTTTAGTATGATTCCCCTACAGAATAATTGTTTAAGACAATTTCTTCGTCATATTGTGATTAGGTACTTGTCTTAATTATTAAGTAGATAATATTTGTATTATTATCGTCGGAAACTTATTTATTTTCTTATTTATTTTTAAGAATATGACTAATTTATATAAATAAAGACTATTTTGAGCAAATAAATATATCAGTATTTAACATGACGCACAGCTTTAAAACCTAAGTAAAACATTTTACGTACTAAAATACTAACTTTTACAAAAACTACTACAGCAATATTATTCCAAGTAGGTATAGGAAATACATCCGGTTAATAAAAAGCAATTGCTCATAAAGAAATTTAATGCAGTTAGTTTCTTGGCTCGGATAAGGACTAAAGACGGCCTGAACTATCAGGCTTAACGTACCATTTTATATTAGCAACATTCTCTGAGATGTCAGTTTTTTCCTACTTTATGAGAACGTCGATGGCAGTCGATAGCTGAAGCCAGTCTATAAAGATGTTATGACAGCGAAAAGCTTTGAGATAAGTAA
>JADANM010006787.1:4478912-4529956 GCA_026213755.1 Eurema hecabe | reverse complement strand
CAATTTTTTTTATTCAATCATATTGTAAATTTATGTTATCTGCTTTTAAAGGTTGTTTTATTATCTGTGTTATATCAAATATAAATTACATTTACAAGCACGTGGAGATACAGCGAAACCAGAAATTATTTTGAAAATGAAATAGCTATTAAAACTACTTATTGTTATAAATTTAAAGCTAAATTTTATTTTCCAAATATATTTTCTGTACAGGTATGTAACAGTCATTACATAATTATTAGAAGATTTCAATCAATACTAAAATATTCTTGGGTAGTTATAAAATATGATGTACGTGTTAACCGCAAATCTGCGGTTTCGTGGTCGACAACGTGCCCACCTGTCTTCGCCAGAAAGCGTCTGGCCCCATTCTATTTAGCGAATAACGGACACTGAAAACTTTAAAATTAGTGTTAAACCATAACCGGCTTACGCTGCCTGATATGTTAGCTTAGCGGAATTTTTATAACGTTTAAAATTACTCTCAGCATGTTCCAGAAAAGTTGCCTGCATTTTGCAATCTGCATATTATAATTAGAACGAACAAAAATATTAAAAATGAGCATTCGTCTTCCCCGTTGGTGTACCTATTATAAATTGAAGTCGTATAACAAATAAATAAATGGACATTTATCTGTCTTGTTGTGGGATGAGTAAACCATAAAAAAAATTGTATTTACTGTCGTAATTTTGAAAAAACGTTCTCTACATGGAAAATGTAAATGGTACATACAAGAACGCACTGTTTCTTCATTGTATTTTCCCCTAGACGAGAAGGAAAACGAAAAATGGTTTTATAAATAGTCGCAGATTTACCTGGAGTCAAACGAAATGCATCGTTGAAAATCCAGAAAGTCATAATTATGTATGTACTGTATACGTACAGGTAGGTACTAGAACACGTAGTTATTTGAAACGCTGTGGATTTGCCGTAAAAAGCTCCAGTTTTTCTGTTTCTAAGCGCCTATTACTTGCAGTGAGTGCTATGTAAAAGGGTATATCGACGGTTGATACACAGATTTATATGTGTGAAACTACATTTTTAATCGAATAACTGTAATCCTTCGACATTTTTAATTAAGTATTTTTTCACTTTCATTGTTATGACAATTTTTATTATAACAACTCTCATCGCCGTAGCTAAAGTACCCATGCTCAGTTTCTCACTAGGGTACTTTCTTTAATCGTATCTATCACTTGCTATAACTGGAATTTACAGCGAGCGAGGGACATAATTTTAAGAAAATATTATCTGCAGTAACCTTGCTAAGTTTCAGTACTGAAGCTTTACCAGCGCCATCTAGACACAACTGTTGAAATCATTTTAAATTTTTAAATAGTGCTGCCATCTACGCACTCTAAAATCTAAAACTAAATTTGTTTCCGCGCCCTCCACGAGATGGCGGTACGGTACTAAAAGCGCCCTCCTTGCGTTTGAATTTTATTTTAAGTTTCAAACATTTTAATAGATGGCGTGGCGAAGTATTAGAAAAAAATATCTAAACTGAATGTGTGAAAATAAATAATAATAAATTAGTCTATATTAGAAACATTAAAAATAATTTAATAAATTTTATTATTGAATTATAAATATTTCGATACATTTCATGTATTACACCTTATATGTAGGTATAACAATGTTTTGAAACTCATAACTGTTTCTCTTTACAGGTAAGCAACTCTGGAAGTTATCAAAGGTACAGAATAGCCATTGGCTATTTCAACGAAAAGTTTACATTATAAAGGGCAAAAGGTTTGTACCTACGTTTGCGATGTGTATTCTGAAAATATCATATCTGCTTTAACTCACAGGAAAGATCGTGTCACAAATATTTGAATGAAAAGTATTGAGTAAAATATTTGCCTTAGCTACTACTAATTAAACTTTTTGCATCCTTTGACGTAAGTTAAAGGAGTTTCGTTCTTTCAACCTTAAAAATTCTTCTCTAGTATTTATATAGTCCCATCTTATAAAGGGTACAGTAAAATGTTCCACATTTTAAATACAATAGTCTTTTAAAATATGTGAAATTCTTATTATCTGTAGGTAACTATTAAACAAACGTGATGTACAATTTAAGTTAGGTAAAAATATTTTCATTAATTCATCCACTTTTCTTAAAGAGCCGTCATTTAAATTTGACAATTATTTAATTAAGCTGTGGCACTGAAATAACTATTCCTTTACCCAAAGAAACTTAAAGGAGGTAACCCTGTAGTTGTAAAAGTTTCCCCTTTAGTTGTCACGTTAAAAGAGAGTTGGTTCCGAAGTTTATTTATATTTAAAGCTTTAATCTTCTATATTTAATCCTGTAGTACCTTACAATACCAAATGTAATGAAATTTACATATTTTAATTAAAAAGCTAGTAGGTAGATATTCATGTATATTAGGTGCCTACCTCATTAAATATAATGAGGCATAAAACACTAGTACCACGCGCTTGAAATTCAAAGACCTAAGAATAAACCGCAATAACTCTGTTCATAATTGTTTGGTTAGCGCAGTTAATTAATTGTGCTTTAGTTACAGCCACTAATTACGCACTAATACCTAAATCATGTAAATATCTGTCATAAAGTGGAATTTATAGTCCATCAATAACTATATATTACATCGATAGGCGAGTCAATACAATCGTCATGTCCAATTTGGGTGTAAACGTGATTTATTTAAGGTCGAAAATGATTTAAAGCCGAGCGTGGTTATACAGAGCGTTGTATAATAGTATAATAGGTAGGTTGGCGTTGAAACGCGGGGTTGCGTTTCGATTGTTGCGGCCGGACGCTGCTACCATTTCCGTATTTCACATCCCACTATTCACGCATTCAACGTCGAACACTACTCGTTACCCTCTATACCAGTAATTATTATCCAGCGCAAAGAATGAATCGAAATTTAATTTTCCCGACGCGAGCAGCCGGCGACCATTGAAATGCGCAATAATTCATACCGAGATGCTATTGATTATGCTATTGAGGCAACGATGAAGTGTGTTTAATTTTAGTATGTAATTAAAAACTGTTATTTATGCATGAATACATCTTATGTAAATAATTGCTGAAATAATATAATGCTACTTGTATTACTTCTAAGGCAGATTTCTTGATGTCTATAAAATAATCATTCTAATATATAAAATTGTCTATAAAAATTCCAGTGCTTATAATAATCTAAGTATACCTCGTAGAACACTAACAATTATGTTGGTAACTTGGCTTAGCTGTTGGCCTTCACGGATCATTATCAGGAGATTATAAGGAGATTAAAATTTTTCATCGCTATAAATTTTACAGTAACAAATTATACGATAATAATTTCGGATTCTCAGTATCTATATACTCGTTAATATTAAATATTGTGATTTTCCATATTTTTGAAAAGCTTTATATGTTTCGTTTCAATTGAATCGTTTTATATCATTTCACCGACATTAAGTATTTGTATTGAGAGTTCTTTTATAAAAAACTTTCTTAAACATCACCGCCATTTGCTATTTGATTATAGTTCTTTCGAGTTTGAGCAGATTAATTAAGAACTATTAGGTAAGTGTTTCAGCCACAGCAAATAAAAGCCTCACGCAACCCGCAAACTTTTTTTATTAAATCTAAAAGTTAAAAACGTGAAAAGTTTCTATAATCGCGACTCGTATGTTACTGACAAGTGACAATCGGAAATTTGTCTTAAAGATATTGAAAGTGTAAGAGTAGCATCACTTTATTTGCATTTAAATAATAAATTATTGAGTAACTATTGTATTTTCTATATTAAGGCTTATTTCCACAGTTTTATTCTTAGATACATTCATCGTTCTGGTTTACTATAAATCGACAGCAAAACCCGAACCGATGAAAACGTTTCTGGCTATTTTCACTCAGTATTTTGGTTGCGGTTTTTCCGTATAATTAGAGGTATGCATTGTGCAACGGCGACCTCAGAACGTGTGTTGCTTCCGAAGTAATTTGAGCATAAGTACAGTGACGGAAAAGCGGTGAAAATAAAGCTTTTATATACAGTTTCACAAAATAATACCTACGCAAATATACTCAACCGTAATGCTTAATGAATGAAGCATACTAGACTTGCAAGTTTCACAGTAAATTTGTAATTTATGTGCATCACTCCTTCTCTATAATGTTATAATTTTGGAAATCCGAATGTACTGGAAATACATTTTCATCGATACCTTTGATGCATACAATAATTGATATATTTCAATGACGTCGTTATCATTTTGTATACGTTTTGGTAATGATATTTAATACATACTTGTTTTGTGTACAGTTTTTTGAAGAACATTTATTTTAAACAAATACTTTTGGAATCCAATAATAAATTTAGCTATGAATCATGAAAATAGACATAAATAATTTTGCAAGATTGTAAAACCGTGAGAATACACAACAAGCGGTTAACTAATTTCGTTTATCGCAACACAGAAAGAATCGTTATAAATGCAGTCTCTAATTTCATTTTACGCGAATAAAACGTTTTATATTTTATTTCGAGGTCGGAACAGCTTTCCTTCATGCCACATTTTACGGTGAGGCAACAATAAGAGGAATATAAACAAATGCTTTCCTGTTTGTTCGCGTTGGGTCGTTGACAAAGCATTCCTTAAAGTATGTGCCTACGCGACTATCTTATGTGCCTGCATAAAAGGAACAAGCCATGTGCAAGTAAAGAAAAAAATATAATAAACTGCAAGGAACTAGTTTGAAAAGTTATGAATAATGCTTTCCGTTTGTCGTAATAATAACTATTTCAGACTGCGGCTTTCATATTTTGATAACAAAGCTCCCGATTGTATAAGATCATGTCAGCTAACATACTCGTTTATCAACGATTGTATCGAAATAGACTTACTTGTATGTCTGAGTGTTATTCGGCATAATTTCAATAAACGTTCGTCACAATCTAGTCATTATTCATCGGTATGTGACGGAGCTTTCAGTCAGTTGTGACGCGCAACTCCGCGCAGATTTGAATTATCAAAAACCGCACGTACGAAATTATGGGCATCAGCCAGTAAAATATAAATTCCTAAATTTACGGAATATGACAGCGACCGGCGGCGGGCGGCGCGCTGCGCAAGCTTCGCGCCATTATGTTGAGTTAGTGAGCTTATCTGTGACAGTTTTAAATTCCGTTAGAGTCAACTCCGCGTATCTGATGACGGTACATCATGTTGTTGTTTTATATTTTGGCCGCTTGTTGATGTATTGCTCGGGTATTGCTAGTTTAACACGACTACAAAATATGGTAACGTCAAACTGTTAAGTTTTAAATATTGTGCCCAAAAATATTTGCCCCGCCGTCCAAATAGATAAAATTGTAATGTTGTTCCGTAATATTTTTAATTTAATGAAATACTAACCCTGTATAACTATCGCTATACATAGATCCCACATTATAATAAAATGACGATTACGTCAGAAGTAGATATTAATTAGAACTTTCCCATTAAATGCGTTGAATAAAATGAAGTTCCACATGTGCGGAATATAAAATCTAACAGCGAGCTAGCTACACGGTCTAATTTTACTGATGGCTACATTTAGCCTTATCAAACAACGATGTTATAATTCACCCCGCGCTCACCATTTGCCTCGCAATTTCCAGTGCTTCGCCAAACCGTTGCAATATTCCCAACGAAACGTGGACTGTTGGCTTATTTTTTTATTAAACACATTAAAATGTCGCATTCACTTTGTGCTTCATTTAATAGTTGTTAGAGTCGGTAAAATCGTTGTTCATAAATATTTATAGCTCACGGCTTTGCTATTCGGCGAAATAACAAATTTACGGTTAACTTTTATACCTCACATTTAGAACAACGTTAATTAAAGTGTTGAAATTCGAGTTTTTTTATGGTTTACATTTGGTTCAATGCTTATACTATCACAGGATATATAGAGCATAGCTATTTCTGCCATGACCAGAGAGAACTTTCCGCCAATGTGATCCAATGATAAAGTTATTTTTATTTTTATGAATATATATATTAGCTTACATTGTAATACGTATGACGTAATATGAAAATGAAAATGAAATAAAAAAAATGATCTGGAAAGATTAATTATTATTTTAATTTATTAATTTCACCGAGTAAATAAAAAAGACTAAATAATTTATAAATGAAATACGAAACATCGTATTATGATTTTCTTATCCTAAAAACTTTGTCGACAGAAACGAGTTTATTATCTAGCGTATTATGTATAACATGTATAAAGTCATTAAAATAACTAAAGCCATCCCCGCGAGTGGCTTCAGCAAAAGTTTTATATGCATTAAGAGGAAACATCGAATAAGTATAGGCATTTGCATGTAGATTAGTTCAATCTAGATCTCGATTATTTTGCTATAGCAGATTAAGAAAGTACAGATATGCTAAAACTGTTCTTTTTACTTATTAAAGTATAAGTGAGTTTGCTTTGAATTATTGTAATAACTTTGGCTATCGAGCGCATTAAATGTTCTATTTTATGTGATTGTTGTTCGGGTTTATGACCGCTCTCGATGGTGTGAATTCGAAAGCTTATTCATAAATTATTTTCGGATCCGGGTGTGATTGCAAACTTACAAAAGGAAGTTCGATTTTATGTGAAGCCTCTCAATTTCCCGACAGGGGGCGCCAATTTCCTTCAGTTTGTCGAATGCAGCCTTACACATATTTCTCGGGACAGTGGACCGGCTTTAAATGAATAACGGTTATGCCAAATTATGTCGTATAGTATCAGATAGTTTCATGTTTATTGTAAGATATGTGTATTAAATAGTATTTGTTAAAATTACACATCATTATTATTAAAAAGGAAGTAATTTGTTATTTATTAAAATAGATGAAAAGGTTATACGCTACAGATATACCTAAGGCATATATTTCACATAGGTCTATGGTTTTCAAGTGAATAGCATCATCAAAGCTGTATCTTGGCACTTAGTTCCAAACATTAATTTACTACGTAGCATGACGACGCCATTCTAGACTGAATTAGTCATTGTATCCTATTGTTTACCTCAAGACGTCTCAATTGTTGGCAATAAAAATTACTATTTTAAAGTCTATAACAATATTATTTAAAGCTGCGCCAAAGCAGCTGAACTACTATAGCTATCTTAGACTAATATTGTTATAATAAAAATGAAGCTTTTTTTGTATTAAATTATGTTTATTGAGATATAATTCCATAAAGAACAAAATAATTATAACATTGTAAAAATTAAACGTATAAAATAAAAATTAATTTTCATTTCGCAATATAGGAATAATAAATAAAGCAACAGCTGTTACAAATAAAAATACACTAAACAAAAATTATACAAAAGGTAATTTTCGATAAAAATTTCAAAGAACCTTCGCCCTCGTATAAACCACATGCATTATTAAACAACATATCTTGATGGAATGAAAATATTGAACTCGACCTCTGACTTTGAACTGGGTCAATGAATTAATAGAATAATTTCTCTGACGAAAAATCGCTGGTAGCTATTAAAGGGTCGATTTCTATGAAAATATTTCTTGAAAAATCTGATTCAGCAAAATTGCTCAAGTGAAATAACTCTCTGAAACAAGAAGCGTTTACCAAACCACTGCTTTCTGCTTTAATATGATTTGAATTTCCGAAAAGTAACAACGGCTACAATATCAAGTGAAAATTATTTTATATAAGTACATAAAGTAATGCCTGACAAAGATCCTTTTCAAATGCAATTATTCTCAACGTAGACATTCTCTTCTACGATTTTGGAAATGTAATTAATCTTTTTTCTTAATTCGATACTGTTTTTATACCTATTAAAGCAGAAGCTTGTTCAAACAACAATGAGATTCGTAGGTACAAATACGATACGAAATTAATAAACGCCTCTTGCGATTTATTGCTCAAAGCTACCAAACGGTTTTAATTAATAGATATCTTATGTAATGAAGACGACGATATAGATAAAGCATTAAACGCCCTTCTATTTCTCGACGTTACTCGAACGCTTTATTGTCTAAGTATTGTTCTGTACCTTCCAATTTATTTTCACGGGGATTGCGCACGTAAAATTCGCTTAAGCGATTTCAAACGTGATTTGTTTATTGTCATGTGGATTTTAGACGTTTCAATTTAAATCATCATCGGGAGATTAATTGAAAGCAATAAAAACAGTGTGGCTTTTATTACTAATATAAGAGCGGTTCGTAGAATTTAAAAATATACGATGTAGCTCTAATGAAATAAATAAACAATGAATTGTTTGGCTCAGCGCTATATAGGCAATCATGCTACATTTATGTTCGCTAATTGCAGGAAGTTACAAAGTTTAAATGTAAAAACTTTAAATTTGTTGTTGGAAATGAAATGCTACAACTGCGCATATTTCAAATACGCAGACAGGCTGTCGTGAATTTTAGTGACTTTAAGCTGTGGCTTCAAACGTTGATGCTCTTTTATCGTGAACTAAAAGAGTGGAAATGGGATTGGCAGAAGGCTGTGGCCAATGTTCGCGCTAACGACTAATGTGTTGGAAAAAGTGGTCTGCCTTGTTTAAATGTTTCACTTTTCGCTTTGATTCACTTACAGAATAGATAGAACATTTGTTCAAGTAGATAAAATACTGTATACCTACGAAAATAATCCTTATATAAGTTTATAAACATCTTATACTTCGGTGAAGGGATTATTTGAATAATGAGATATATTTTCGATAAGTTTAACCCTATCCATTATCATAGACAACAACTGGGTCTACATAACTAGATCTTATTGATGGAAGATCGAACAGCTGCGACCCTCGTGAGGCTTGCTATATCAATTAGTATAACATTTATAGTTAATATAGCTATGTAGTTGCGTTGCTTTGTTTAGTTCGCTATAATAACTATCTTTTCGTCGTTGTTAATTGTCTCAACTATAATCGCTTTAAAATCAACAGTAAAAAATATCTTAATTTAACTAGGCTATATAGTAGCATTTGTAACGTCCTGGTATTAGACAAAAATAACCATAGGTTCGAAAAAAAGCTTCTACATTAAGAAACAAGATGTTTTATTGATTCGTAAAAATCAGTAGGTAAATTATTTATGAAGTTTTTTTCGAGAAATGTGTTTGTATTTTTTTAACATATGATCGCTGACAATGTTTCGTGATAGCAGGTCGTTTTCATTGCTTAACCGACCGAAAGTTTTGTGCCAGCCATGCTGGTGACATTCGCGGCATCGATCGGAAGACAGAGCTCATTATTACACGAACATTGATTGATGTGCGTCTATTAGCCTTAATGAGGCACAGCCTGCGCGCATTTGCCTTACGAGCCGCAATCCCATTGCCTACTACGTGTGTACCATCCCGCTTTATACAGCAATTTGTGTGCTATTATATGTACATTAAAGGCAATTGTTGCATGTCTTACTCGTACTATATTTTAGCTAAAAGGATTTCAAACGCTTGGAAAATGTTGACATCATTTATCAACCATTCCAAATCAGGATTATTTCTTTTATCTCATTCCCAAAGTTACTAAAAAAACTATATTTTTTAAAAGGACAATGATAAAATAGATCTGTTAACGTAATTCGTTATAATACATACCTACTAAAGATTTTGAATATTAATTTAAACTATTCGATGCATTTAAATTTGGGTGTTATGTGAATTCAATGTGCAAAGCGTTATAGCAGCTGCGACCATTTGCAAATGTTTTGTAAAAGCTAGTTTGTTGTGTGTTTTTTGTTTTACTTGCAATCCACTAATATTTTATTTAAGTCTAATATATTTTTTTAGTATAAAAGTGTCAAAATACCTATACCTGATAATGTACTTTATTTTACAATATCTACTTTGTATAAATTGTATTGAAACGTGCTTTCGATCCACATTAAAAGAATATAAAATTCTTTGTAGTGATTAATAACAATGAAGTTATAATTCATGTTCCAATTTAGTACAGTTATATAACTTTATTAATATTATCTATAGTTTGGAAGGCCTTGACACTTTAAAATCGATTGTCGAAGACCCAATAGTTAGGCTTAATGTCCCGGGCTTAATCTTATTCTGAATGAAACGTCGCATAATTTATGTAATTCTATTCAAGACTGAAGTCTAGAAAGAAAAATGTTAAAATAGGTATGTTTGGTTGGTCTTTTTGAGCTGTGAATTTTTAACTTCTAAAAGTTATAGCGATATTCTGTGCAATCTTTTTCATAAAGAAAGTTTTTCCTTACATACGTCTTGCACTTAGAACCGCACTCCCGACTTCAACTGTAATTACATTTTATTTTAAGAAACTTATATTATTATCCGTTCTACTTTACTCGTAAGTTGGGAGCAAAAGATAAATAAATTGCAGCGTACTGTGAAAGTAATATTAATGGGGCGGAATAATATCACGATGTGTGGAAAAATATTTTTGCGTCTGTAGGTAAGAATTGTAAGACAAAGTAACCATGCGTGCTCCGAAAATCGCAATATCCGCGACGCTCGCAACCCGTTGCGTTCTTATATTCGTATATTAAATTATCGCCAAATGCTACGCCCCTGATTCGTTCCCACGCGCATCGACTCATACAATTTCAATATTAGATAAGGATCTCTTTAACTAGTCGAAGCACTCCTTAATTTAACATGACCCGAAGCGTCGATCACATACGTAATTAAACACGATCGGTTTATAGGATTGCGTATTTGTATTTAAGTTTGGTTTATAGTATAATCGAAGTTTTATTCTATTTAATTATTACGAAATATATTTGATATTCCGCTCGAGGTTGATAGATTCAAGTACAATATGTATATTCTATAGTGTTAAAAGTTTAAATTTACGACAGTTTAAATTTAAAACTCATTTTACGCGCTTAACTAGGTTCCCGAGCTCACTGGTAGGTTTACAATCACCATTGAATAAATCTTATCTTGCAAGTGCCTGTTGGTTTTACTCGTATAGTAGAATCAAACATTTTTCCATCTTATAAATTAAAATGTTATAACTACTATTACACCTGAATTTAAGTGATTATTCTTCAATATTGTATTCCCATTTCCATTTATATAATAATTTAGTGAAGTAGATTAATAATAGCCCAATATAATCCTTACAAATTATGTTGGTCATCGATTTATTTTTCAAGTCGATTCTCCGTTTAGCGAGATTATATAAAGCACGTGGATTTTATTACCCTTCGCGCAAAATCCTCTCCTTAATTGTCACGGTTATTTGAAAGCTAAAGCTTAAGCTTCTAAGTCACTCTATTATTACTTTGTATTAGCATAATCTGATATAAATAGAATTTTCTCTTGAATAAACGAGGAAAAGGATGGCATAAAAATACTATTCATGACAAGAAAATTAAATGTCCTCTAGGATCGAATAAAAGAATAACGTTTAGAATATTTACCTAGCTGGTATGAAAGGGAGGTAAGTCAGATATATCCTATTACTATTATAAAGGCGAAAGTTTGTAAGTATGGATGTATGGATGTATGGATGTATGGATGTATGGATGTTTGTTACTCTTTCACGTAAAAACTACTGAATGGATTTGAATGAAACTTTACCACAATATAGCTTATACATCAGAATAACACATAGGCTACAATTTTTGAGGATTATAAGGGAGGAAAGGGAGGGTCACAGTTTATATGAAAGTCCACGCGGACGGAGTCGCGGGCAATAGCTAGTATGACATGAATAAATATTTTGAATGATCTCGGTTACTAAGTGTACAATTCTGAACACTAAAATCGCTCGACAACAATTGCGCTTGTAATGCAAATGGGAAAGGAGTCTCCATTCCTGCGTTGTTTCTGCGATCGACGGTTGACAATTCAATTTTCTATTTGCAAACGAAAATTCCGAGCGTGATGCAAAAATCATTTGCTCGCATCATCGGCACACAGTAAGGTCGGATGCGCATTGTTTTCATCCACACTCTATGATAACGTCTGACTTCACAGGATATAAAATTATACGAGAGTACACGCTAGACTTGTTGCTCTATTTTTCACATATCTTAAACTCTGCGCTAAAGTATATTTGATGGAATGGATTTTTCCTACCCAAATATCAATATTTCATACCTACGTGAAGTGATGTATCTCCTAACTTTATCTCCTAAAAGCTTTTGCCCAAGACTTTTTCTTTAATATTGGAGATAGTTTCTTAATGTGCGAAATACTTTGTGTAAAATATTGTACTGGCCACAGTTATATATTTAAAGTATTATCTTTATTAAATTTATATAATTTTTTTTGCACCCATCTTATTATAGAGTGCAGTATACCTATTATAATAAAATAATCAGTCTCTTTCGCAATAAAATCCGTACGATAAAATCGAAGAAAGCAAAGTTGGAATAAGTACATCATTTAGAAGTCCGCTCACATTAGTTCCGGAGTCCGCTGCGGCTGGAGAATGTATCGACGGAAGGCCTCCATACATCACGTTTTATGTGTGACAAATAGTCTCCAGTTAGGTGAAATTGCTTTTCGATCCACTCTGACAAATAACGTCAGGTCAGTGACGTGTGACCTTAGATGTTTCCATGAGAATCACAATTTGCGTACAATCGCCGCGGATTCGGGACGTCTTCTTTTGTGTGGGCAGGAGCGATTGTATTTGTTCCACTGTTTGCATGTCAAACTACCGACATTGAAGACGCGGAAATATTTTTCTTATTATAAACTAAATTCGAAGTTCTTTGCAACTTTTTTTATTTTTATTAATCAATCAGCATGTAAGTCTGAACGCAAGCGACGAAAGTTTATTTATGTATGTTTCATGGTTGAGTGTGTCTCAGACTGGTAATAATGTCGTATATAGCTGAAGTAGCTATGTTGTACAATGGCGGCTGCCCCGCTTACTAAGTTAGAGTCACTATGTCGTCGCCTGCCTATTGTACTCTGTACAAGTTGGGAATAGTATAAATATCTTTTATTCAAGCTCTGTGGCCCTAAAGAAAAACAAGGACGACGCAAGATGGACCCGACTGTCATTGTATCACTTTTCATAGAAAACGGACGAAGCGATTACATTTCAACGACATTTCAAGTAATAATGTTAAGTGTTTTGACAATATAAACAATAACGAAATTTTAATACAAAAAAAATTCAAACAAAAATTCTATGGAGCTTTTTTAATTTTAGGTTCTAGGGAAAACACAAATTCGTCGTTGGCTGTGAAAACCAACTTGTAAACTAGCGAATTTATTGTATTAAATCCACATAAACGAAATAGAGCTGTTTTATATGCCGAGCTGATTTTGATGTAGCCGAGTCGATAAACAAGCAATGTAATTATTTTAACGTCCAATAAAAGGGGCTAAACTTTGTCCTAGTCGTCACTTTTACTCACACCCATACTACTGATAATAGTGTTTAGTAAAATGTTTCTCTTGTCCCTTATTGCCTGTTTCGTATTCAAGTCCGTGTACGAAGGATCCTGTCTGTAATAAAATTTTATTTGTATGTGGAAAATGATTCATTGTTTTATTTATATTAAATAGTAAACATTTTATTGTACCATAAATGTTCTAAGAGTCTTGTAAAATAAAATGACATAAATTTCCAGAACGGAAATAGCGGTAACGACCGACTGGACATGTATCGCATGTAACAATATCTCGTATCGCAAATGCTGGTATTGGTTAAAAGATTTCTTTATAAAAGTAAATAATTGCCCTTGGGTAGCGGAAATATCTGAGGACGTTCTCACAAGTTTCGCTGACTATGAACGTTTTGTAGCGACAGTAAGGGCTAAGCCAACTAAAAGGTCGATATTAAGCGAACAAGTGTCATCTCTGTCGTCAAGAAACCCTGAATGGTATCGCCAGTGCGGATGGCAGAAGTTAAATGAGCTGTATGCTTTGCCGTAACAAACTTGCCAACTCCTATTTGCTATATCGACTTACACGACTATAGAATTAAATTCGTTAAGCGTTGTCGTTCCCTGCTCGCAAAATAGTTTTCCTTAGATTAAGTTACCTGCCTACATTTCAAACTTTTTAATTCGAAGTAATTATGTGGAGTTTTATGTAAGCAGCTGGTTTGAATACTTAGCTAAGTTAGGTTTCAGTATTAATAAAGATTATTGTTATAGTTTACGGTTAGAGAAGAAAATTATTAAAAAGATATGTAACAATATTTTTATTAAACCGAAGTTGATAAAGAGGTCTAATCTTGTCGAATGTCACGTATATTTTAGAAAATATTTTCTAGAGTTCCAACGTCAAGTTCTATGAAAAGATAGCAGTAACAAATATTACAAAATATATTTGCATATTTCGTTCAAGGTTTCGATCTCTTCCTTTCTTTATAAAAAGAATAAGACATATAGCTAGTGTTAAGACGACAGCTTCCATAGTAAACTGGTTAATAAATATATAAAATTTTATTTCAACATAAATGACAAAAATATGCCTATTCCATATTACACAAAAGCAAAATAAGGCACGATCAAACGCCGTAGTATAATTAATTATAAAAACCAATATTGATCTTTAAGTTTTTAATCGCTTCTGTACGTCAAGAAGGTTATAACAATCACACGAACTTAAGGCTATCAGTACGTACAGATCCCTTAACATTTTCTCACAGTAAATGTCAAAATATAAATTATATTAGGTACAACACGTCTGAAAAGCTAGTGCAACTTCCTTGCCGCTAACAAGTTTAATACAGCCTAATGAAATTATTATTCAAAGCACGTCTTCACAATTATCCTCGTGTATCATCGTCCATCAATATTTTGTACGCGTTACATAACCTCGAAAAACTATTACGACATAAATAATTCAGTAGCGGGTTATTGCAGTAGGTACCTACTATATTAACAAATCCATTTGTATAATTCCGCCATCCTGGCGCGTTTGTGCTTAGATGCATTTATTTATATCCCACTAAATTGTTACAAAATGCGGTTTATATAGTTTAATCTGCAAAAGTTCTACTTTGGTTTTGATGAAGTTGCTATTCGCTTTATGACGTTAATATTATTTAGGTACCTACAATAGCGACCGCGTATGAATTTACTCGAGCTTTGGATTTAGATTGAATTAATCAAGGTACCTATTTAAAAGCTAAATATAATATCAAAATAAATACTATAACAACGAATGTCTACTTACTGGTACTTAAATAGTTATAGTCACGGGTCATGTTGTATAATAGGGGAGACGGAAATCGGAAGACGGTTGGCGGCCTCCTCCTGGCGACCCTCCGAACCCGACTTCCCTACTTTTAACACTTGGCAGCGTCTGTGGTACGGTTCTTTGTTAGGATAAACTATGTTATCTACGATAGACAGACGTACCTAAATTATATTGTCCATGAAAGTGGCTGTTTAAATATTGCCTCCGTAATACGACGGCGTTAATAACATTTTGTACCAAGTGTGTGTGAGTGACTTTGGACAGAAAATTTTAAACGTTACTTATACGTTTCCGTTTGTGACTTATTAAGCAACTTATTTTAATTAAAATAATTTAATGAATTACATTTTAATATTCCAAATGAAAACGTACGATAATCATGTTCCCGGGAATTTTAATTTTGCCAATATCATCTCACGGTTCCACGTAGAGCTTGTCAGAGCTATTTAATTCTTAGTAAATCTTCATTACTGCTTGAGTATGTTGTCGGCTTATGAGCGCATATTGATATATTTATAGCTTAAGGCTTAACTGCACTATAAACTCGTGGTTAGCGCCGATTAGTGGGTGGCGGCGCGACGCCATGACGGAAAGGCGAACACTATAGCTACTTCAATTTTATGAAAGCACCATTTATTCAGAACGTTTCCGCTTAATAGAACCGGAAAGTCAATATATAGAACCGACTGTTTGCACAACACAAAAAGTATGAGAACTCCGGCAAACATATAAAATTTCCACAGCAAACATCTAACCGATATTCTGTCGCTACTGCGGTGCAAAATAAAAAAATACATGTTTTATTTGACTATTATGCTGCGTACAATTACTTTCTAAGAAATAATATTATAAACTATAATTTATTTTCAAAGCAACTTTTAACACGATTCTTCGAAAAAGTAATGAAATTGCGTAAGAACAGGTATAGAAACAAAGATTACCAACATTCAATTCAAGTTGTAAATTTTATCATGTAATGGCTGTGCTATTCAAACGATTTCTAACGATTTTAATCAATAATTTTAAACAATTGATCGATAACATCTATATCAAAATGGATTCCATTAAAATAATTTTTATAGGACAATGTATAATACTACGATATAACATATAAGGAAGAAAAATTCAACCAAGCAGTCTTCCAAACAGATACTTAAGAGAACGTACCGGCGCACGGTGATTTAATTGCTCTCATTTACAAAAAATAAAATTGAAAGCAAAAACTTAGTACGACGACGAACGCATTTAGTACCGTTTTAGCTAAGTACATTAATTAATGAATTTTATTTTTGATCCAGTTATATTTTTCGTGTTTGCGAGCCCTGGGCGGAGGGCGGACTGTTTGTATTCTCTCCGTTTACGAAGTGTTGTTGGTCTTGTTAATTAATCGTTTTATATTCAAACTCGCACTGTGAAAACTTTAAAGTGTTTCAAATATTTGAAATTTCTGAAAAACAAGATCATTTGCGATTATAATTATTTCCTTTCATAGTTGTACAAAAGCAACAAGAAATTAAAAAATAAAATTGTTTTAAATAATTTTAACAAATAAATACAATAAAGTGTAACTTATTTTTGCACCTTTTGAATTAACCAAGCCACGGGATCTTTATCGATGTTATTATGAGGAGAATTTCAGAAGTGTGTTAATAGTTAGTTACATGGTTACTAGTGACATAAATATTGACCTACCACCGCTTCGCCCGCGGCACCGCTGGGTCTCATATAAGCTAAATGCAGCGTTAATCATTGAGCTACGATTTATAGTATGCCCCGAAAATAAATATAGGCGCTTTGAATTTGTGGGAAATTTGATTTGAAAAGCTATTCTTCGTATAGGTGCTGTAGGTTACATATTCAGGAGGTATTGAATTTCATGTCATAGTGAAAAAGAAAAGTAAATATTATCATCTAACAATAACAACAATTCTACTGGTATTTCCTCAACATACGATTCGTAATTAATTTCGTACAATGAAAAATGAAAACCTTCTAAAAATAATGTTTATTTTTAGCAGAATTCTATGCTCTAGTAAAATTTCCATTTATATTTGGATTCACCGTTCTGTAATTGGCAGCTTGATTAAATAACGGCATAATCACAAAGACAAATAAGCATTTGAACAATTACAATATGTTTTTGTTTGAGCATTTGAATTGATAAAAGTATTTTTTTATAATTAATTAATATCATTCCTTGCAATTTATCTTTGTTTTGTTGTGTCTACTAAAAATATTGTTTATTTCATATTTAAAGCCTAAACGAATGCTTATAATTAAGTTATAATTTATTTTGTACTTAAAAGCAAAAATACGTCATATTATTTAGAAATTTATTAAAAGACAGCACCACTTTATGTGGGTAAACTTTACATTCAAATACAGACACACAGAGTTTGTATAAAGGAACGTTATTTATCTACAACGTGATATTATAAATATTTTATTTTCATTTCCTTTCACATTAAAAGAACCGAGTATGTGTGTAACAAATACAAGTACCTACTTGAAATTGGATGTAGAACACAAATAAAAAAAACTAAAAATATACAAGCCATACTCTGAAAGTGACGATGTAGCTTACCGATATTTATGTTAACACCGTTAAACATGTTACGACAAGCTTAAATTGAACACTTACATTATCTCAAACTATTTCCATGTCCAGCCCCGTCTAAAATAGGTCTCATAAATATTTGTATCAACATAACTTTTTAAAGAAAAACTCTTATTCCGTAATACAAATGATTGTTTTTCAGAAGTCTTGTTTAGTTCCCGAGAGAAATTACTCATTAGCAAGTTTCCTAAAGTTTGTTTTTGTATAGTTGCAAATATTTTCCGTTATATTTTGTAAAGCATCGCACATTTTCGACTTTTACCAGCTTTGTGCCTGTAATTTACGTTTGACTTTTATGTACCGCCTGAATAGTCCAATCTAGTATTTTGTTTTAAAAAAATTCTATTTGATTTCCGATTGAATTGTATTTGACGATGGCGACTGGGGATTCGACGTTCAAACTCTTAGTTTCAATGTTTTAGTTCGAAACTATGAAAAAAATGCTTTAAAATAAAATCACAGAATCTTCAAAGAAATATATTTTTTTGTTTGGAGTAGTGTTGATAGAATTTGGGATTGTTTTAATCGAGTTTTATTGGCATATTTTGGCATTTGGAAATGTTGCAGATCGTTTGAAAGAGCGGCTAGGCGGGGTTGATGGTTCTAGGGGCGGGCTCGGCGACGCGGCAGTTGCCTCCAGTTGCGACGGCGTCCGCCCGGCTTCGCGGCTTCCTCCACCGCTCCGTTTCCATTCCAATGTCCAACCTCTCGTACTCGCAATAGTGTAAATCCGTTTCAGTGCTGTGTGGTTATTCAATTAGTGTGTGGCATGTAAACGGTGTGATATTGTTATACGAGCTGACGTTTTAAGTGCGCCATGCGGTGAAAAACCGCTTTGTGGTGCTTGCACGCGCGGATATGGTGGACCCCTTGAAAATTTTTTGGGTTTTAACGAACAGCACTTACTTAGGTACTTATTTAGGTTTTACTTTATTTTCTCGTTTGAGACAAAAGTTTAAATATTCGTACTCTATCGTTTGTTCTTCGGTCTTCCGACTGAATTGGAACTCGTTATTTACCTACATTGTTTTTACGACTTATTCGATGTAGGAGCTCCTCGCATTTCTTGCGTCACCTATAAATTGTTAGCAGAGAAACGGAATATATAAATCTCCATAAACAACTCGTTCTAAGAACAACAGCGAATTATTTTTATTTTCGTTTGGATATAGCTTACAGTTTGGCAAATCGATATAATTAAATTCAGTAAATTATTATCGTGTGAAATGTTTATGCAAAATTAAATGCACTTATATTGTTTAGTATTTTAATTATATTACAAACTTATAAAACGTTTGTTTTGTGGAATGCTGGTCAAATTGAATAGAAACAAAACATTACAAAGTTTATGATACAGAATAAAATAAAATTAAAGCGTGTTTTTTCATGAATATAATGAATTGCGGCTATTAGAGGTTATGTAGTACTCACTTGCCAAAGTATTGTAATAAATGCTGAATAAAAACTCATTCTTTGCCAATTTTCCTTGTTTCGAACATTTCAAAAGTATTTTCCTATAGCTACGGAATGATCAACATATCAGTCAGCATATGTATAAGAAACAAAGCTACAAGTACATAGATACGAAATACGCTATGCTATAATAAATACGAAAGTATTAATAATAAGTTGTGAAAAATCCCACTTTCTTAATTATTGGCTTCAGCAAATTGCCTTTCGCGTAGAAGAAAGGATTTTACTTTTGCGAATAAAACTGAAGGCGTTATGGTTTATGTCTTCATTTAACTGTTCATTCCTAACATAAAACGACTTGTCAAGTACGAGTGACACACGCTAGGCTCGAAACTTTTAAATCTGCTTTCTCGAGGGAGTATCTAAGAGTTAAAAGTTTTTTACGAGAACAATGAACAGACTCATACATTACAATAATTGAGAACGTTAGCGATACTCTTTTGATAAAATTTTGTATGTAGTTCTAACTAATGCCTCTGTATGCGTTAGAAATGCAAGCTCGTCGCTATTTAATTAGAAATATGTTACGATCTGTTACCAGTAGCGTACGGACGGATTGTATTTAGACTATACAATGCAGTTTTCCGAGCTTCCTTACCGGCACCTATACAAATACCGAGGAATGCAAAACAGTTACATATTTAAATATTGGATATCCACATATGATCTATGATCTTCTAGTAATAAACAAAAATAAATATCTGTAAACTTATTAGAAGTAGGTTAGTTGTCTATAGTACTTCCAGAATAGATAGAATGACTGAATTAATAATAAGGAGTGGAATTGACGGCAGTGAAAAAATTAATGAGTCTTATATATTTATGAAAAGCATGACAATATATAAAATATTAAATAACTACAAGAGTTAAAAACCCTGTCGCATAGAAACACCCGTACAAGAAGATATCCTTGAAAGTACACTAAGGTACTTAAACGGTAAAGCAAACACAACGTCAGAATCTGCAATCAACTAATTAAACATGAAAGAAAAATAATTTTACTAAAAACATCTAAATGGTTTTTAATGTCACACTTTAATCAAATTTTCGTTGAATATTAAACGTACAAATAAACCACGGTTACAGTTTTATTATATGATTTGAAAACCTTGTGATCTCTTTTAATAAAATTATCGTCCATCTATTAGATCTTATTTAATAAAAAGAAATGTATTTTTTCATTTAGATATTCAATCATTTACATATAATTTTACAGAATTTTGTTTTGAGTGTAAACATACATAAAAATGCACGTATCTTAGAGAACTTAAAAGCTTTTATATTTAAATAAAATGTAATGGACTATTATATTACTTGTAAGAAAATAATTTTACATTTCAAACATATGTTATGTCAATTACAAAAGCATATTATCTACTTATTACATAAACATTGTTTTCTTGTGATGACACTATTATAGATATTCTTTAGTATTGTAATGATAATTAATTAATGTTTCAAGAGAGTAAATAGATAATTAATGGTAACTAAAAGTAACCTTTTGTTAAATAAATGTGTAGTTTTAGTTAAATGCTATACTAAGTGGCCAACTATAAAGGATTTCTGTCATTGTTTCATTGAATAAAACTTTTGCATAGAGAAACTTAGCGACTCTTTGAGATGTAACAAACATCATTCTTGTTAGCTTCGAAACTTCAGGATTCAGTGACAAGAAATTTCACTCGGCTATAAACGTACGAATTTCTTGCCTATTGTGAGAACGGAGGTAGGAGTAGATTCAAAGAAAATACATTTTCGTCTGTAATATTGTATGAATTTTTGCAAAGAACGCAACATTTTAGCTTGTTTACAAGATAAACGCATAATGCTAGATAGAGTGGTGGGTTGAAGTGTCCTAATATATTTTTATTTAAAATGTTTGCATCTATCAATATTTACAAAAAAACTAATCAACTCCACTGACTTTGGCAACAGTGTTAGGTTAGTGTGCAATCTAATCTGAAACGAACAATGTCTTAGAAAAATGGTAATTTCGGCTGTTGAAAGGAACCTCTAAGGTATTCATGAAACTCGAGAAGATTTCTACAAAATAAGGACGTCGAATCCCACTATTCCTTTTTTCAGCATCTAGCAACACCATCAAATATCGAAAGTCTCGTAGCTTCGTTATGTATCAAAGAAATAAAATTTTATAACGGCACGTAACATCGTATAACGCTTGAATAAATCAAAGCATATTGGAAGCAATTGTTTCGGTGGAAGTTCTCTAACGCATTTGCATAGATAAAACTGAAATATAGATACAAATCTGTTTTCCTGGAAATGACAAATGCGATATCAATACAACTGTGACCGAGTGGATGTAATGTCGCGTCAGTGCAATAAGGGCGCACCTGGGGCTAGACAGATTGGCGACACGGCGTCCGCAGCCAGATACAGATGAGACAATAACTCAATCTCGCTCGTGCACCTCCGCAAATGCAATCGACACCGATCGCCTCGATCGCCTCGCTCGCCTGCATTCAACGTCACAATACCACCAGCTAACCTTTCTCATGCATACCTATTCTATTTATATTGAAAAGGTTTTAGCGATCCCATATTATCTTTATGAGATAGATTATTACGAAGTACCTCACGAACTGCAGAATAGTCCGGACGTAGCTAAAACATTTTTCACCATTTCATCATCTCGTCAGTCCCTCGATAGGAATCACGCGAAAGCTCCCGGGTCTTCTTTTATTCATTTCAGAGTGATCTTCGAAATCGGTGTGCCGTTTCGAGTACTTTATGAATAAATATTTTTAATAAAATGTGGATTGGATTAGTGCGTGCCGCATAACAATTTTTCAATATTTTATGCAGTCAGTAACTTTGATTAATATAATACACAATGTGAAATTTCCTGAAACGCTCATATAATTTTGGTATTTTTATAGGTATATTTTTGCTCCGTAGAGTTCGTGGCAACTGTAATATTTATTAACTCATAATTCTATATAAACTAGGATACTCTTACCCTTCATGTAACTACGTAGTACCAAAACACGCTTCAAATAACATGTACCTAACTGACTCTAAGTAAACAAAAGTAAATACTTCAAGATGGATAACATAACACACGTCCATATAGATTCATCCCTCGGGGCCTACTGTAGTATGAGATAATGATATTTACCCGCATCGACAGTGTGCAGAATATACCAGAGGTTTCAATGTTGTTGTATTATATAACAAATAAAATACAAAAATACATTCCGACAGCCAAATGCATTTTCACTTGCACTCCAAACAGATACGAGACCTCAACCACAGTGCAAAGTTACTTAGTCTAATTTATAGTTGTTCCTAGCTTCTGTTGTTTATTTACACCCGACATTCACACGGTCATCGTTGGTTAAATACTGGTACAAGAAGGTAACTGAGGATATTAGTATGTAATTCGTTTTAATTGTTTTGCACTAAAATTGATTTATATAATGTATTTAAACCTGCGCATTTATATAGTAGGTACTGTACTGATATTATGCTTCATTTGTGTGTAAACACATTTGCTTTACGATCAACAGCGGTGTGTGTGGCGAGCGTTAAATTTGAACGTTTAATTCAATTGCACCTATTTTAAACCAAAGCATTAAGTGGCTCCGAAATCATTATTATGAATGGAGGTCAAGTGCGCGTCCATTGCACGCTTTACAGGCTTTATTTTTCACGGACGCTAAGTGACTACGCAGTGGTACTCGTTAGCTTTATTTATTTAATTTCCTTCACTAACGCAGCGTATTAGCAGGTCGTATCCGCAAGTTTCCTCGTACCTAGTAAACAATCCTTTGATCCTTTCTGCTATATATACGTCTGTCTTATATATAAGCTGTTTGCCTTGAGCATTAGTTATAAGACAATTTATTAGTTGCATGACATTTTAATTAATAGTAAGATAATTTCAAATTGGTACTTAAATGATACGAAATGGAATAAGTCGGATTAATCACGCTCAATCGATGACATAAGCTTATAATCTACAAGTAGACGACAATAGATATCGGATAGATCAATATGATAATTGCTTTCAGCTATCGTAATTAATAATTAAATGAATTTCAGTGCGTTCATGCTAGATTTGGTTTATAGCTTATAATTGTGGGCGATGTGGTACAAGTGGCGGGGAAATACCTTATTTTACTTTTAATTTAATGAACTGTTAGATTGAAAGCTGATTTTTTAAATAAATTTTGCCTCTTTGATTTGCTTTAAAATAAATTTTGCTTTAAATATAAATCAAAAGCTGGAATGAGGCTTTTATAGCATAAATATACATTGCTATGTCTGTTATTAGTTTGTGGCCTATTTATTGTAAGAGTAATTCTAATAAGTATAAATAGGGAATAAATAAAGACTATTATGACAATGTTGCTTTAATAAGTTGCTTGGAAGGTTGCCAAACTAGGTAATACCCACAATTAATAGTAAACAGAGAGTAAAGTTGACCACAATATTGGCGTCTCCAGTTTTGAAACAAAAATAACTATATATATTATATCATATATAGCGGTCTGCTGTTTCTATACACTTAAACTTTTACCAAGATTTACTTATTAAATTAATATTTCTTGAGTTTCTCGCAAACACATAAACACACATGAAGCTGTTTCTGAATGTTTTTCTATTAGGTGTATCTCAAAATATGTGTCAAAATTAATTACATGCAATAAGGAAAATAAACTAATAAATTGTTTAACATAGCTTGCAAAACCAAATATATATTTTTTGAAAGATATAATTGCATTATGTAGGGTTCTTTTGCTTTGTATTATAGAGCTAGTAAAAAGAAAAAAAAATGTATTTTTTGTGAAAACTTTGTTATTTTGGTCCTGTTATTTTTTTTTACATCATAGTTATGTAATAAAAAATTGACGTTATATTCCAGCGCTTCCTAAACTTACTCTGATAACTAGTTTCGATAAAAATTGAGGTGAATAATATATTGATTTCTGCTTCTTTGTATGGTATCTACTGTTTCGGTCACATAAGTTTGACTCAACAACCGTTGAAACAACTTTACTATCAACTTTATTATCATCGGGAAATGTCAAATCGGCAAGTGTTTACGATGTAGATATAATAAACAAAAAAGAAATCAAAATAAGACTACGTTATATCAAAGGAAACATTTATATTCCTTTCATTTTTATACAATGTTGAAATAATAAAATGGAAATTATAACAGTACCTAACGGAGATGACAAAAAATTATTGTATAAATTCGTAATAGAACTAAAGTGGAAAGTATTGTGTAGTGTCGGAAGCTCCATAAATTTGTCTTATTGTGGGTTATAATAACGGTCTAATGTCATGCTTCTGCGGGGATCTCGTATAGAATGCTCGGGAGTAACATCTAAATGACCAACCTTACACATCGCACCAGGCCTTTGGGAAATATACACGATTTGTGATATCTTCACTCTCGTTTCTGGGATTTTTATTGACGTCCTGTGTTTTCCGCTAGTCGCAACGAAGCAAAGTGATACTCTTATCGATCCTTACGTATCTTAACGTTTATTTATAATATATTATTTATTTATTATTTATATGTAAATAAACATACCTTATTCGCTCAAAATAGATTGACCCTAATCTGCTCGGTAAACATACGTGTACGCATTTATCAAAGTATCTTCGACCACGAATAATTCTTAAGTAAATAGATACCCACCTTTCCTGGATTAACGGAGAAAGCGACCTTCAAAATCTAATTATGCATCCAACTGTATTTCGTTTAACTCTGAGCCAAAATGAAGCTTTGTTTTCACGTCAACTTGAGAGACTCAAACATAAATCTTGAACAACAGGATATCGATATTCTGAATCAAACATTAAGTTTTCAATCGCGTTCAGTGAAAGAGAAGAATCCCCATTTATCTTATAAAGTAGTTCGTAGAGATCTGATAAGTCGATCGAGGTAAAGCTGCGCCTGGCTTTACGTATTCAAGTGCACGTATGGAGGCGAAGATTTGCTCGGACTGAACGAATGATACTTCATAAGCGAGCTGTTAGATTCTGTGACGTCACGATAATATGTCGGCATTAAGTCGGCAATAAGATTGTACTAGGTCCCGCAGCGTTTCTGCACGTAATTCCATTATGCGGAGGAGTAGGTATTGTGCATTCTGTTAGACAGAATTTCATTATGCGATCATTTGTAGCTTGCTTGTGTTATGATATTGCTCAAAACATTTTTATCATTGCTTTTTTTAATCATATTTATTATTACGTCAAAATTAAAGTCGAACCGACCCTTTGGACAACAAAATAAAAATAACATTACTTTTACATCAAGACAATAACAAATGGTTTCTTAGGTGCCTTGGGATTCGCATCCACCTAGATACTAGCAAAAAGTCGAGTCATATTTTATTACATTGGCTTTTTATCTAGTCCAAGCGAGGGGTTACTATTGGGTTTTCAATGAAATTCTTTAAGTCCCAATACTGAATGTTTGGTTGATATTTCTACGAAGCATTTTGATGGATTTTAAAAAGGAGAGGTTGATGGAAAACATGTAAAAGATGGGTAAAAACATTCTTAATTAAAAGAATTTCATAGAAATATTAAATGAATATCCTCGCTGGATGGGCTGTAAATATGAAGACATAAATTTTCGCGTGTGTTGTTTAATGGATACCAACGTGCTTACGTATTCCTGTATGCTAAAAGGCGGCGGAATATTGAATGAGAACAGCGAGTTGTTCGCGTCAATTTTTACGAGGTCTGGCACAGTTTTCTAACGAAATTGTCGGTCCCGAGGTAAGCTGTCTCTCAGTTTGTCCAAAAGTTGGCCGCAGCGTCGTTAGGCCGCTCTTTATGCGCTGATTAGTTTTTATGGACGTCCATTCAACAATAAAAATTCAAACTTTCCCTGATAAAAAATTTGAACAACAATCATTGGAAAAGTTTGCTTAAACATTTATTGCGAAGAAATATTCCATTGTGCAAACAAATGATAAAAAGTTGCTTGCCATTTCTATTGGATTAACACCATTCTTCAAGCTTAAAAACTTTTCTACTCGTACAGATGTTTTTATATTCTCGTTTGACCGTCCCAGTGTCTATTTTGAAACGTTCTCGTACTCATTAAATTTATCTTCTTAACATTCTAACAATAATAAAAACGATTACAAATAACAGATTTAGTGTAAGTATAACCCCTCCTGGGTTTGACTTGTGCTAGATTTTTTAGTTATGTCACGGGGATTAAGGAATTTGTTCTAACAAACCCTTAACTTTACTATCGTCCTTTGACATGTTTTCTTCAGTTCCCTTTAATAAAAAGTCTTAAATTTATAGCCGTTATTAAAACAGGTCTAAATTCAAACCAGTTTCTAATTAAAACATTACGTTAGTATGAAAATACCCAAAATAACCAATTGGGATCTTATCCTTTTGTAAATCGTATTAAAAATGAATATACTAATCGGTAAATTGTAATAATAACGATACATAATATATACTGAGACGCACGCTATTTCTAATTACGTGGCAATGTTCCGTCCTTAGACTATATATTATTTTAGCACGACCCGAAACCTGACGCACAAGTTTTATGACGCCAACATATGGATCGGATTTAGGCAAGAAGCCGCAAGTGTTTGTATATTAAAGCTGAAGAAAATTTTCTCAAAAGGTCCCCTAATTTATCATACTGACACTCTGCTGAAATCTTTTTAGAAAAAATATTTTCAATCTATTTCAGAGAGCAAACTTTCAAGGGCTTACGTTAGTTTTGAAACACGTCTAATGTACTTGGTATACTTTATAAATACCTATGTAATAGTTAAGTCTATTTATATTTGGATTATAATCCAGCTTTAGGCTTAATAGTATATTATAATATAATAATTAAAAAAATATATTTTAATACTCTTCATAAAGTATTAAACTTTAATTGCAAATCAAACAACGATTTATTAAACAAATCATATTAAATACGTAACATGTCATAAATGTATTTATCATGCTTGCCCATATCTGAAATGGAAATCATTCATGTTTCGTATTTATTTTACAGAAACCGCAACAATATCCAATTATCATCAAAATTAGTACGAATGAATTGCCACAAGGCATGTGAATTTGCCCATTATCTCTTCGGCCACAATATTCAAATATTTTATGCACCATATTGAGCAAGGTGGCACACTAATAACCAAGTTGTTCATGGCACTGTTCCCTAAGTTGATTCTGGCTTCAGAAAGTTTGCACAGTGAACTTTACCTAGGGATATCTCTTGAAGCGTTGTCGAGTGAAGTAGGTGAAACTTATTCAGAAAATAAATGGTATATTTATCTTGTACTGATTGAATGAACGAAACTTCTACTTTCTATTCGACTACATTTAAGAGAATTATTGTAGCGAAGACAGCTTTGCTAATACATAGATAGGTACCTACTACTGCTAGTGACACGTTTGCGTATATTTTTCTGAATCACTGATTTTTTCAACTGCACTGAACAATCTCTATTGTGTTTTTCATTAGTGCCTTTAGCGTTTCTTTAAAGAAATTGATTTCCATTAAAACATTTTTATTAAGTTTTCTTTATGTCAATAAAATATTACTTATGTGAAATCTAAATAAAAACTGTTTATTTTCACTGAAATGCAGGCCTCATTATACATCTATCACACGTCTACGTAAATGACTTTTTGGCGGATGTAATACTACTACATGACTTGTAGTGATAAAAGGCAGTTCTGAGATGTGCTAACGAGGTTCTCTCATACAATACCCTCATCGACCTAGTTTTTCGACTTTAATTTTTTCTACCCATTCGCTTGACCGCGTAAGCATTCATACAAACTTTAAGATAGTATCAAATATACGTTTTAATAAAGGCATTCGTTATTTTACATATATTTACTACATACTAATATTTCAGAAGTTTATTATCATGTGAAAAGAATATTTTGATATAATTAATTATTATAATCATAGCAGTTTAATCTTATTTCAATGTTAATTTAGTTTTTGTATCTTACTTATTATACTTCTCTTCATTACTTAACACGTAATATCTGTTTGCAGTGACGAAGTTTATTCGAATCGGAATCGCTGACAAGAATGACAATCCTCCTTATTTCGATAAAGAGCTGTACGAAGCTGAAGTCGACGAAAATGAAGACATACAGCACACCGTGCTCACCGTCACCGCCAAGGATCACGATGAATGTAAGTACTTTAACATTACTGTACTTTATATATATTTCTTGCTAGGTAATGCAGAACGCGAAAGACAAGATGGCAGATCTTCCACTTCTGACAAATGAACCTGAAATTCAAAAAGACTCATCTTTAATGGTTGTAAAATGTAATATGTATTAGTAGTAATATCAAAATATATATAAAATACTTTATGGCGCTCTAACATCAAAGTTAACGTAATTATTATTCTCCAATATACCGAGCTTTAAACAATAACTACACAGTAAATTGCAACCGCAAATAGTTTATCAATAATTATAATAGTATTTCATGAAACGTTTTATATAATGGTTCTTAATAACGCTCGCACGTATCGATAAGTCAACATAATACAACACGAACTCAATCTGAAACGTCAGTGTACGTAGGTGTTGCCCTATTTCTCTGTTTATTCGCTCATGCAGCTTACGAAAATCGAGCATATGCAATGACCTAATCTTTAGTTGGGTTGACAGTTTTGTTATAAGCGAGAACTCGGAGAAGTGTGCCAGGCGTTCATTGTACACCAGATCAGCAGTGACAATGGATTTGCCTCTGTCGCTCGGACTTTGACCGCAATGTATTATCAGTTTTAGCTATACTCTATTTCATTTCCGTTTCAATCCTTACTTGTTATACAACTCGTTCCAATATTTCTTATAATCTTAGCTCCTGGTATTGTGGATAGAATATAAATATTATTTTTTTTACAAAATGCCGATTGATTGATTCACATATTTATATTTTTCGTATGGATATCAAAGGCTACTTTCAGAGTTCTCAGTACTCCTACATTTTTGCAAAAGAATGTGTGATTACAATTGCTAAAGCCTTTATTACATAACATCTATTTATTTTTATCATTCCAAGGATAAAGTGTGACCCTAGGGTTCGATGCCAAAGAGAAATCATCAAAAGGTGTTTATTATCAAAACACCTTGTACGACTTCATTTTCAATAGTCTTTGAGAGTATAATACCGTTTGTGTTTCCCCGGTGGCTTTGTTCCTTTCTTTTTCAATCCACATTTAAATTGATTAAATTGCTTTTGATATACAAATGGCCTAATTTGGTATTGGTAACAGTTTCAATTTAACGAATAATGGAGCCCCCAAAGAAATATGATACAGTATTGATACTTACGTGGACATATTTGTGCCTTGTGTTACAATCGTAGTATGTCGTGATTGCAAGCCATTTTTACTTCAACGACGATATTATTAGTTATCAAAATCCATTCCCATTTTTCATATAGATAATCGACTTATGTATGAATGATGGCTCGAATAAACATTTTGTTGGTTAATATTCATTCAGTGCGTATATCCAGATTTATAAACTGTTGTTTTATTGTAATACTTCAGATCGGTCAGCGTTATTTGCTATTGGTTATTATGCAAACATTTAATATAATCAAAACTGAAGTTACATCAACCGTGTGTTTGTTTCCAAACATCTTGTGGAAAATTTCACTAGGTGTACACTGTACATAATATATGAGGACTTTACGCGGCGCAAGTTACTTAGAATATGTCGAGTGTGATAGACGAGTTATTATAGAAACGATAAATTATAGGTTACCGGTAAAAGCACTTTGGCTTTACATCAACATCAACTTTAATAATGTTGGCGTGTTGTAATCGCTATTTAGCACGTATTTAAAGGTAACGCAGCAGTGTTTGACAAAATATGATAAACTCACTTTTATTTAATTTGGTAGTATTAAAAAGTACATTAATTACTTTAACATTTCATTGTTATAGTATACGCAATGAAATTGTGAGGTTTCAGTCGTTATAGTCGTATGATTCATGTTTGCGAAAACAAATCTACGGCTACTGAAAATAGTTTCACCGTAATCATTATTTTCTCCAATCAATGATGAAATTGTGTGTTAATAAAATTTTCTCTGCTGCATCGTAAATCTATTTGGCCCGTTATATCAGGCCATTAATTCCCAAAGCTCATATAATGAAATTTTCGTACTTTTTGCGTTGAATAGAAAATGAAAAATCGGTAGACGTGTTACTTATTGTCTAAGAAAAACGTCATGTTTGAATATTAAAAATAACAATACATTGCTGAAGATGCATTATATGATATGGATAAAGAAGAAATTAATATGAATGTCTCATTTCCACATTCGACTAATTGCATCACTCTTACATATATGTAGGTATTTAATAATAACATGTTAAAGCTTTAAGTGATACGTGAATATATATTACGAAAGAAACAGTTAATACTCATAATTACTCCTGTAATACGGCTCGCTTTTAAAGCAACCTTTTTGGGCGAGAATCTGATCGGACAATCCCCTCATTTACCTTTTCTCTTAATTAGTATGTTAAATAAGTGCATGTAATTTATACACTATCAGGAGTTCCATTACCATGTTGAGAGCTTAAAAGTATTTGACTAGAAACGTACAAGAGTTTTCACTACGTTTCGTGTCTGTATCACAGCGGATTCCCTAGTTTTATTATGTTTGTCGCTTTCAATTAAAATAAACTGTTACATCGAATTTTAAAACAAAGAATATTGAGATACAGTGAAGAAAAATTAAAAATCAGTATTAAAGAAGAATAGCTTAAGTGATCGTTCCAATATAATTGGGTGACTTTTAAAGGGATCACTTTTTTCTTACTTAATCACTTGAGCGCCACCCAACGAAATTAACGAGGGAGACGGATTTATTTACACAAAATTACAAAGTAAATAGATTCTGTATTTTTAGCTGCAATATCTTGTTTCGAAGGAAATTAATTAAAGGAACAATTTCAGTTGTGCTAATCGTGAAACTTGTTAAACTATTAAATTGTTGTAACGCTGGGCTAGATATTTGCTTAGGTCTCCATTTAACCGCATCTTATACGAGTGGTATCGTGAGTTCTCAGCGGAATGTATGTGCTATTTACTTTGGTCCACTCGATTCACATGATTGTAATGGATTAGCAAGCTTCCAGTTGTAGTGTACTATTTTGTGTGTGCTTTCACGCGAGTATTGTACGTGTCGGAATAAAATTCTTTTTCAGATACGGGTTCTATACATTTGGAATAGTCGGATTAAATAAAATATTAATGAATAAATCCCGACTGCTATATGAGTATATGTAAGCAAATAAACCCAATTTAATTTGATTGAAATTTAAATTTTCGAAATTCTGTTATTTATTTTCGGGGAACGAATCTGTGAGGGCTGCGAGGCCTTAACACTTCCCTTTTTTATCTCATTGCTTATTTATTTATCACCTCTGTCGCTTATCGTCGTACAACACGACGAGTGACGCATATTGCTTATCACATGTGACAAGTCTCGTTTTTCTCGGAACAAAAAATCCCTTCCCTTCAAGACATTATCGACATCCAATCTGTAGATTTTATACAACAGAAGGTATAGATTTTTGTAAACTGTTATGTTTTTAATACATTTTTTATGTAATAGCAATTAATAACATTTTAATTAAATGGAATAATGTATACATTGTTTCTATTAAATATTTATTATATTGCTGTATGGTAAATGCTTATCAAAATTAGATAACGACCTTTTCGAAAGTGCTAATGAAAGAACAATGTACATTAATTCAAGAACCCTTTGAAAATTAATAAGTATAGCTACTAAATTATTACTAACTGCCCTCCTTAGCTTAAAGGTCCATAAATTAGTAAAATTATGTTTCTCAATCGCCTTGCCGAGATGAATAATTATCTAACTATCGTTTTGTAATGCTTGGGAAGACATTAAGAGATTTCGTCTGAATTGAAGGTACTCAATAATTACACTACGGTGATATATAATAGTATTAAATTGTCATTTATTTAAGATATATAACGATCGTTAATTCAAAGGCAATTATTAAAATCATATTGTAAAAGACTTCATTTGATTAAGATTCTATTCGCGTATACAAAAATAAAACCTTTGAATATATCCACATAGAACCAGCAAGGAAAAATTTATTAAACTTTGCCAGCTGAATAATTCTATGATTCACGTAAAATTCTACTTTAAAAAAGGATTTCTTTAAAATAGACTGGCATTCCTAACTAGTCTTTGAGAAAACTTTATTATCACTATAACGCTCACTCGGAATTGAAGTTTTATAATAAAGAGTGGGATCACTAGCCATTACGCACGGCTTTGGATTAAAGAGCAAAAACTAAAAGGGATTGTCGATGTGACTTTAAAATTCGTATTATAGATTCAGATACGCAAATAAAATGGAATATAAGAATTTTTTAAATAATAAAAAACACGATTATTAATAAAAACTATTTTCTGTTTATTTCACAGCTATAAATACGGTATAATAAAATTCGGCGTATTTAACGAAATAATGAATTGCAATATAAACCACTAATTAATGTAAGAAACATAATATTTAATTTTCCTCGTAATTATTCAACTACTACATTGTAAACTGCGCTATTGTCGCAATTACAAAGACATACGAGATATTCAGTATATAATTAAACAAGCGTATGTTTGTATACAATTACTATTGTACAGAGTACAATTTGGGAATAATAATTATTATATTTGCCTTATTATTGATATTCCACAAATAGCAGTCTTTTAATATCAATTGACATATTGTTTAACCTTTAATATGCTTTTGATGTTACCTAATTTAATTTCGATTTTATATTTCGGCATTAATGAATAAAAATACTTTTGAATTACACTTTGATAAAACTGATTGCATTGAACAGAATTCTGTGTAAGGAAATGTATTTAATGCTTAAACATCTCAAGTTTTAAATTTTGCGAAATATTCAGGATTGCAATTTAAGAAATCTTAGTAAGGATTTTTCGAAATTGTAAAGTCATTCCAATACTCGAGATACAGATGTCCGATTTAGTTTTTTAGGTATGGATTGCTTAAAGAATTCAGATACCTAAAATGGTAGGTTTCAGTTTCACATCATCTTTCTTACTTAAATTAATTAAAAAAACAAACAATTAAATAATATATTTTAAATTTATAGGTTATATTTAATACTATATATACTAATATAGCATATATACTATACATACAACTAATGTATTATAACGATTGCATGTATTGTTTTAAATACGCTTATACCAGCTAAAAGAATAAAGCCAAATTAAACGCTAGTACAACGGATTTCTCGTGAATAATAAAACGTTATTTATTGGACCACGTAAATAATACGCAATGTAGCATACAGAATATTAATATAAGGAAAAGGCAATATGAAATAATACCCAGTTTCTATTATCTAGGCTTATGAATTATAAGAGGCGCACGTCGTCCTTCAATTAAAGTATTTATTTACGTTAGTTATTTATGTAAAAATATTATAATAGTCCATTTTTTGTTTATATTTGCAATTGTATGTTCTTATTTTAAAAAGAGCGACTATCAGAGTTTCTTGCCGGGTCTTCTCTGCAGAAACTGCATTCCGAACCGTTGGTAAATGGTTTGTTATACCATGACGATTCAAAAGTGTTACTTTATGTAGCCTAATTGAATGAAGATACTTTTGACTTTGACTTTCACTATGCGAACATCGTTTTATATAGGAATATTAATGCATACTCGTGCTTAATAATTCCGCGGTCGCTATAAGGCGGTTACGCGCATTATTAATTCTGCTTGAGGCACATTTATAACTCTCTAATTGAAGACGTCGCAGCTTCCATGTATGCTTACGCGCTGTGTAGCTCTTCGCCGCTCCTAATGGATCATATTACCACAACAGCTTATCATAAAACGGCAATACCGTGCACATACTGAGAGATGAATATAAACATAACATTTTGTGTTATCCTTAAGTGAATATAGACATAAAAAGAATGACTACGCAAAGATTAAGTTACTCGTACAGTCATTAATGAACATTTTGCATGAATGTAAATATTGTATTTCACGGATTAACGATTCAAAACGCAATATATTGACGTACGGAGTATTTTTAATTAATGTTACTTATTTACAATCAAAATATTGAAACACTTTAAGTATCAACAATTTGTGCTGCAATAATACGAGATATAAGTATAATTGTTACGTTATATAAGAATATCTATAGTTTAATTTGAAACCATTTTGTATGTTATGATATATTCTCGAGAAACGATATAGGATAATACTGCTTACCTACAATATATTGGTGAATCCGCGGGGAAATCGTTAGTCAAAAGGACTGACGGTAATATTTATGTACAAGAAATAACAAGCAAAATCACGTATAAATTAGAATTCATAAATAGCATATAAGGATACTTGTACCGCTCGTATTAATATGACCCGTATCTATGAGAAATCCTTATTCCTAATGATCGTACCACGACGTAATAAGCGAGCGCTTCTAGACATACGACAAGAGCATGTCCCTAGTGAAGCTTGAATACTGTGGTTTGAATAGAATTCTGAGAACAGTGAAAATCCTACATAATTAATTCAACAAGGACATATACATCGAGGTCAACTAATTCGTGCTGAAGACCACTCATGTGAAGGGTAGCTCACCATTAATTGCGGCTGCACGATGACTCGTTCGATTCGATCTGCGTTCTACTGACTGATTGTCTCGTTAAATCATTGTGACGCGCCGACTGATTAGCGATTAAGCCTCGTCTTTGATTCGATATAGGTAGCTACACAATTTGAAAGTTAATTAGGACGAGCTAGATAGGTTTTAATCCCAAGGCTGTCTATTGTTGTTCATTTTCTTTTGAGCTTTATCAAGAATTTGAGGCAAGATTACTTAGAGATTTCTTCATTTCGTTTCAATGTTACCGATTTGTTTTTTAAGGCCACTTCAAACATTATACTTTTGTTTAAATAATGTCTAACAATTCTGTTTCCGAATCTAGCTAATCGCATTCTATTGTACCTAATATGTTTCTTGAAATTCCCCGTTCATTTTGTATCTGCGTAAATTAAAACATCCTAATCCACTTAGTTTTTGCTACAAGCTCATGCAGATTTATCAACGTCGTTGTTCGGAAATCTCTGCTAAATAATAGCCATCCGATCCCGGTCCAATTTTAGGTTATCCACTCAGCCTATTCAAAATATTTGATACCAAATTCTTTACATTTTTGTTCCTAAGATTCAAGTACATATTTACTATAGTTTTTTTTTAATACAAATACTAATACATCATCAAGAGATAATTTTTTTTATATACTATGTGACATAATTATATTTTAAAAAATATCGTAATAATAAGAGTCTTAATATCGACATAATACAATTTTGTAAGTTAAGAAAATATATAATAGACTTCGTTATGAAAAAATGTAATAATATTACTAGGATTAAATATTTGATAACGGCTTAACTCTCCGCACTGAACTTACAGCTCCATTAAATATAATTTATGCGAGGTATTTCAAGTCTAGACGATAACTTATTAATGAATATTGCGAAGTTCCAGAACTCCACGGCACCCAAGTACGACCTTGATATTTGACAAACGAGGACGCTCTTTTTAATTTTTATAAGAGGTTTAAATATAATTTATTACAGTAAATTTTTACTGAAGCGCTCAGGCTTATCCAATAATCTCTCGTAAATATACGTTTTAATAAATGCTAGACGGAGTCATTAATAAGGTGCCATCGAGCCGAGCAGCTGTTACAATATACATTAATACGTACTTTTATAAGTATAGCTAGCACTATACTCTCTTACGAGTGAACGACACACGGTATTTACAGCTCTTACTACAAAACACTGACGCCCACAACAGATATTTTATTTTTCATTGTATTTGAAGCCGTATAACAAATTGAGCTTTTTGCGAATGACGTCATAAAAACACGAGAGAAGAGAAGCAAGTGCCCTTTGACACTTGACAAATTACATTATGATTTTGTTGTCGAGCGAAGTGAACAGCTTGCAACTTTTAACTTATTTACCCACGCGTGTTATGCTAAGTGATAAAGTTTTCAGTTTTCTGCTGCATGCTCCTCCGGATGATTTCCTTTGTCTTAATGGAATAACTTATTAACAAACTTCCGTTATTAAGTTATGGAGCAACGGGTTGCTGGATGTGAATTATGTTTTCGTGAAAACTGCATTTTTTGCGCTCGTATTTTTAATAGTCACGGCAAGTTTTTTAAATTACTTCGCACAGTGAATAATTGTGCTTAGACCTTTATGCACTCAATTGTTGTTTATTTGTTGTGTTTGTTTTTGTATGTATTTTGTTTTCTGAATAAACATTTTTATTAAGAATATTATCGTTTATTTTGTAAATAATGTTGCCTGATACGTCTAACATTTTTTTTTTCAAATCATATAAAGGAATAATAATAATAATATTGTTAAAGGATATTTCGTGAATCGTGATCCAATTTAAGATTGATATGCTATATAAATTATTTATAAGGCCCTGTAATAACCCGTTGTTCCATATAAATTAATACGGGGTAACTATTCATCTTGAAGTTAATATAATAATAAATATGTGATATGGAGTTTATTAAAACAATGAAAGAGGTGAACAGAAAATGGTTTAACGTATTCGTATGTGTAAATAACATTTTTAAGAAAGAAATTCGATATGATACCACGTTTGCTTTGTACTATAGTTAATCTGCGTCCTGCAAAAAATGGCGCTGAAAAATATCGCTTATTAAAACTTTACCGATACCTATTATTTTTATTTTACTATTCGTTGTTGCCGTTTCGTTATTGGTATGACTGTAATCGTTTGCCTTTATAGGTCGACTATAACCAATACATATTTAGCTTTATAGTTAATTTCATTTATGAGAATGTTTATTAGCTGGTCAATGACTTAATTTGTTTCTGTAAATTTTATTTGATTATATACTTATATAGATCTTTGTCGAAGTAAATTTATATAACACTAGCTGCGCCCCGCGGGTTTACATCAATAATTAGTGTATATATAAACATTCCTCTTGAATTACTGCGTCTGATAAAGATTTAAGCATACACAGGGTTAGACAGTAGAAAGCGATTGTTTTATACTATGTAGTAAAGATTTACTTCTCGAAAACGGAATGTGAATTAAAATAAGCAATGTAGCGGATATGTTTAAATAAAATATAAATTTAAGTACTTGACATTTCTTTGTTGTTTGAGGTTGTTGCTAACGAGAAGACCACTGACAAATCCATTATAATGACGACTGCTGGCGGCCATTGTTTTTCTTTAATTTTCGCGTGTCTTTGAAACGGTTCGTCTATGTAAAAACATCTTGACAAAATTATGGGAAGTTCCTCAAGACTTTTAACTTTATTCGATGATTTTAAACTTATTATAGTTTTTTCATATTAAATTAATAGAAGTTTTAAATTGTTAAGACTTTTTAGGGAAACGTTGCAATGTAACAGCCAAACATTGTCGCCATGAAACGTATTTTTTTTTCGCGTTCTGTCTCAAAATGTCTACTGCTATCGACTCTAACCTTATTTTACAAAAAAATACCGGCTTGGTATTTGCTTTCATGAACCATATATTTTTTCCATGTACAGATGACAGACGTGATCACAGAAGCGTGGTATTTTGAAGTATTTTTTATAATAATTATTATTTAATTGATTTTAGACTATTTAAAATAATACAGATAATTTGTTCTTTTGTAGTATTAAATAGATTATTCAGTTGGAAGTATATTCATACGGGTATTAACTATTTTGTCAAGATTTTACTATTATGTTATATTAGGTATTTAAGTTTTATTATTTCTCCAGACGATATTCTTTAACGTTAAAATAAAATTTTAAACTGACCTACTTGTACTTCTATCATAATATAGAATACACTATATTCATATATTCAGCAATAAAGGCGCCTTTTTGCTATAATTATAATATATCTTATAAGAATAATATACCTGAATATAAGCTAAAAAAGGCGACTGAGTTTATTTCAAAGTAACATTTTAATTATTCCTTTTATTATTCTCATCACTAGCATTTTAATTTATTTTATCTTCAGTTAAAATGTAGTATGGTCATTTATTTAAAAATTACAACCATGCCCGTTTAATATAGCTCTAATAAATCAAAGTTATATTACTTCTTCGTTATTACAAATCGCTTTATTTACCGAATTTTGAAGAAAGTATTTGCTCTTTATTTGAGCGCTCCGTTAGCAAAACCGCAATTTCTCAAATTACATAGTTACGTAATGTATCTGCGATTCATTATGGAGATATGAAGAGGAATAGAGCTTCGGTAGACTTCTCGTACATGCATGTCGACAATGAAGCACACGTGTAGATCAAAGTTCAGATTAAAGATTTGATTAACAATAACACGACACTTCTTGTTAAAAATATTTACATGTGATGCTCACAAAAAATATAACATTTAATTGAAGATCCATAAAAAACTGTAAAAATGTTTCTAAATTTCGACTTTTTTCGTAGCAAAGAAAATACGTTTTCCACTATCATAGAAATCATTCGGTTTGCCTGTAAATGAGATTTTGTCTATCATAATGATTAGTTCTTCCAATTTAAGCAGTATTAGTGGCGTCGTATTTTATCGTGGAATGGCGTTGCAATAAAATCTTTCCGAATAACCATTTAGAGTGGGGGCTGTGACAAATTACCGCGGATTGCCATCAAAAGTCAGACCGCGAATGTTGGATAATATAATTCTTTTCAACGACGTCGAATGGGCTCAACTTGCAACCTAATTATTCATACAAGGGTTAAATCTCTTTTGTTGTCAGAATTTGGCGAAATATGGGAACAATTCGCACGTCCAGTGCGTCTTTATTATCTGAAACCGTTGAATATCGAATATTATTACCATAATAATAATGCATTGTAACAGTGTTTGTATAAGCAGAGGCCTCTCACTATTATGAATCTATTATACTCCAGTAAAATAACGTAAATGCTCACTAGACCAATAGTAATAAACGTTTAATACTATGCTTTTTAAATACTGATCACAACGGCTCTACGATTCACTAGTGAAGAAAAACCACAGACGGTTTAATTATTTGTCTGAAAATATTTAGGACGGGTTTGTGTATAGTGAACGAAGTATATCGACGTTTCTAACAAAAACTAATTAAACTGAACATCGGCATGTGTAGACTGGAGAAGTAATGAATAGTGGAGGACTCGAGAATCCACCTCCGCCTCCAGCTACGTGTAAAAAAACGGTTTTAATTAAAGCACTGCTATCTTAGCAGAAATAAATATCTTCATTTACTAGATCTTATGACTTAGTTATATGCTTTCGTTATTTATTTCTTTACATAAATAAATCATTAAGTAAGTTTAAATACTAAATTTTTTTATGAACAATACATTAAAGTTTAAAGTTCGTGCAGAAAAAGCTATTACCATTAAACTTTTAACTCCGTCCTGTCATGAACCAAATGTACTTAGGAAACCGATTTAATACTCGTTGAACTGGAGATGGGAAAATCGTTCTTCAGCAGTTATATTAACTCGTACACTAGATGAGCTGACGTCGGAGGATGGCACAATTGCTGACTGTATGCCATTGTTCCACATATTATAGTGCACGTTGCTAGGCGCCCGCCAGTTTCTTATACCAATTTTGCAAGTCATGTTTCATTGTATGTGTACCCTTTAAGAAGCTACCAAAATGAGACGTGTAGATGTATCATACTGTGCCAATTGCGGGAACACAATTTCGTTTTATCTAACATATCAACATGCTTATGTACCTTCGAGTAAGAATAATTCAAAGTTGTAGTAAAATAAAATTATTTACAAAAACATCCATTGTGTAGATAAATATCTAGTATTTGTTTTGTCGTAAATTTACTACGGGTATTTTGTTTTATTAATCTGAAACATAAAATGAAAAAGCAAGAGTAAAAACACTATAAAGAAAACCAAATCTCAAGGCGAGTAGCAGCGTAATAGTATCTTAATCCATTATTCATTTTAACTTACTTCGGGTATCTTATTCCAGCGCTGTAAAAAGACTTTAAAAGAAACGTTCATTGTACTAAAACATTGTTGTATAAAACAAACAACCAAGCTATGCCTGCGTAATCAAGCTGAGACAACACTAGCATGAACGAAACAGAATCTTCTAATTGAATGTTTTCAAATAAAAGTACTTTTATTCTAAATGAAAGTAATTGAAATATATACCACTCTCGTACATTGTGTCGTTTGTCAAAACTCTTTCAAGTACAAATTATACGCGGCTGAGAAAAAAGCTTGGGCTTTTGTGAAAACTACCTTTTTATAGATTGGGACAAAAATATGTACGACCGCGCCCGCTTTCAATACATTGCATTTTACATAACTGTAAACTTGTGCTTGGTTTTTTAATTGTGGGCGACCATATTTCTTATATGTATTACGTTTATAAATTAAAAACTATAACATACGTATTAAATCTATCTAGGGTGGGTGTAGAAATTTTAGCATTTTCATAAAATTGTTGTCTACCAACTGCTCCGTTAAGGCGCAAATATTTAGGTACAGTGGAAAGCTGCCAAGTCTCAATACCAGCCCCATTTACAGTACTAGGTCAATAATGATCTCTTGAAAACTCAAACGCCGGATACTCAGTCGTATCGTATCATTTACATATTTAACGTTTCTAGAATATTCAAAGGTCTCTCACAAATCAAGGTTATCATCCAATTTTTTCAAACTTATGTATATTCACTTCGACATTGTTCTCGTCTGAGCTGTATTCTATTATGAATAAAATAGGAATGTTTAATAATGATGCTTATAGAAGATAAGTTTGCGAACTATAGCTTCGGGCGGTGTGATTAAAATGTTCAAGGAAATTACTTGCGCTAAATTACATAAACTGTCTTAGTTCATAGATATTAGATACAGCAGTTTCAAATAAATATATTTTGGGTGATATACTTTTTTTTCTCATACGAGTTTTTATAATTCCTGTCATGCTAATTTTTCAGGCAGTGTAGATAGGACGTGCTTCAACATCTCATAAATATCTATTAGCTCCAACATATAGAGCACGCCGCTGTCTAATTTTTCGACACAAAGGATGTAATAGGTAAATTTTTAAAATTAAAATGAAAATTAAATGAATAGGTCGGCACTAGCCGACCTAGGTAATTCACTATAATTAGTACATAACTCATTATTATTGCCTTCGTCCTCTATATAGGTCACTATGTCACGGGCGTATCTTATAAATTTTATACAGAACATTTTTTAAACCTACAATGTCATCGCAGTTAAATGTTTGTTTACTTGTGCGTGCAGACCTCTTCAAGACGTCGGACTTTCATTAGATGGCAGTACATATACACATGAAGTTAGACTTCGTAGTGTGCTAACTGTTAAGCGTTCAATGATAAGAATGATCGCTGATGTTATATAAATTGGTCTCGTCAATTCGTATCTGTGGCGCTAGCATTAACCCGGCGAGCTCGGACACACCGGCTATGCATATTCATGTAGCCCATCCTGAAGCGCGTATTAATTTGCATCAAGATCCGACAACCATTCCAGTTTCGTTGACCATTTTCGTTCCTTCACTAAAAATTTTTACGCGCCTGAAAGCGTTACGAGCGAGACCGTTCAATGACACATGAAATCGAACTTTCCGCATAGAATAAACTGAAATCAACCCGCTATTTGAATGAGTTTACATCGTTTGAAAACGAACCTAAGTATACTATATGTCTGGTACCGTGTATAAACATTGTAGATGTGTAAAATATTATTAATAATTGGAAACACCTCGAATATATTCCTTTTCAATATATAATTCCTTTATATAACCACTCCGTCCTAGCTTAGAAAAACATTTTATATTTATTAAATGAAAACAGAATACATGGAAAGAATACTTTACCATTACAATAAGTATTACTACAAGTAGCACCTGACTCTATAAATAAACTATCTCAGTACAATATAAGTATATAATAACATTTTATTTTGAAAGAACCGCTACCTAGCGGTAATAAAGTTTAATATCAAAAGCCGACACTTAACATTTGAGACGGTCGGACGGCACACGTGTCGAAAATCGTCTTCTTGTTTCTTACTTATATCTAAAGTAGTGCTCGGCGTAATTTACTGTCCTTGTGTGGTTATTATATAAGGGAAACTCGCTCAAGGTTACGAAACGGCTGTAGCTATCAAATGTGTACGTGACCAGCTCGATATAAACTACGAGAGTAGTGTACTAGAACAGCTGATGCTTTGTGTTATAGACCTTGTTAGCACTTTATTTGGTATCTGTGACAGCAATATTAGGGTTTAAGATATATATAGAAATAAATATATATCGCCTGCCCAATAGATTACGGAAGGTCACTGTCGGAATAAAAGAGACGTTTTATTGATATCACAACCCTTATAATCTTAAATACAGATAGATGTCATATTTTGAAACATTAAACGCAAAGGCATTATATACATACATTGTGTATAGATTATACATAGATCATTGTTACCAAAATACAATAGACTTCAACTGCGCAATGAAAGGCATTTTTGATATATATTCGATGTTCTGTGTGAGAAATGGAATCTTTAAAAGCGCCAAATTTTAAAGAAGTAATCATCTATTCACCCCTTCATAAATTAAAAGGCACCGAACGTAATAAAAATAAAACACAATCGAATTGAGAACCTACCTCTTTTTTGAAGTCAGTTGATAAAACAAAAGCAATTAAGACGTCCAGATGAATACGCCGTTGATTGCTTGTAGTCGCTGTCACATTGAATAACAAAACAATTCATTACAACATGGTCGAAGAAAGAAAGAATAGACATTTAACTATGAACTTAAACACATACATAACAAAGACCATTATCACCCACAGGGGTATAAATATAATTACCTGACACGACGTGCAGTTTATTCTTGCCATAAACACTTATTCCCAATGGAACTATGAACCAGGTTTATTCTAAGTCAGTTTACTATCTACAAACTGTTGAGAGTACGTGCCAAAACCATTCTATGAATAAACTTCGAATAAGTCTGCGATAAGAACCGAGGTGTACCTACATGACTATGAACAACTTATTCTATGCGTATCTAATATTGTGAATCTGGTGCTAAAAATACACATTTATCTATGATACTATAATAAAGATAAAAAATTTTTCAGTTAAAACTGAGGTAAAACACATAACAAAAACATGTTTTAGGCCAGTATCAAAATTTTATATAACTAAAATTTCATAAACCTTTTAGAATGTTCACATACATGACGATAATATTGACTCACTGATTCCTCTTTTTTTGAAGCCAATTTTAAAGTCTATTTCTATGAAATAGTTTTTGTTACTTAAATTCATATAAACACAAATTTTCATTTCTATAAAAGCCACAGTTATCTGTGTTAAAATGGAATTTAAAAATATTATGTTAATCGGACGATTTATCTGTAATCTGTTTCGTACAATATTAACATTTCCGTGTATGAAACATAAAAAGCTTTCCCCGAATTATAACATTTATGGTTATCAAATTATATACCTTTTTGTATTATGCTATATTGAAGTGTGCAGCAGACATGCCGTCTGTTGGTCAGGCTTACTTGGAAAACAATTTAGTAATGAAAGTGTATAACAGAAACGAAAGAGGCCCGCACTTTTTCGTGAAATTCCACTCGTAGGGTTGATACATCTTTGTGTCTATCCTAAAAATCCATGCCGTATATATGTATTTAAGGGATTTATTTATTTCCCTCACAATAAATAAACATTTTTTTTTTCTATTTAAGAGAAAACTGCTTTAGTCCCAATATATTTTTTTGTATTTAAGAACGGCAAGATAGACTTTAATTAGGTACTTTTGTGTAGTAAGATTGGTTTACGATCCAAATTAAAGGACAATTATAATTAATAAGGAATAATAACGAGTTTCTACTGTAATAAAACTAACCTTTATACGTAAATGGATTATTCTTCCCTTTTAACCTTAATTTTTCGGAAATATTGTCACTATTAATAAATATTGTCAATCTTGTTGTACTTTAAAAAATACTGTTATTTTATAATAAAATAAAACAGTAATTTGACTAGAAATTTTTGTTTCGTTTATAAATAAATAATATTTTATTCATCACAAAAACACGACTGAATTATAAACGAGTTTCGTTTAATTAAAATACGGTCCGACTACAATAAGTTTCGAGAAGTTCTCGCTTAATTATAACAAAGCTAATTATGTCATTTTCAATGAGAACAGCTATTGCTTTATCAAAATAACTGCGAACTCTAGCTGGCGTCGTAAATCCAGTCGTAATAAATGGTGTAGTCTTTAACGAGAATTATTTACTGAACACAAAATTCATTCCAATTACGCCAAATTACTAATTTAATCATTGGGACTGAATAATTGTGTGGTAGCGTTATTGCGAACTTTATCAAATATTTAATTTAAATTAACTCGAGCTAAGTTTCACATTGAACTAGATACAAAAACATAGCGAGTCGGAATTAAATATAGACCACTTGATACTTATATTGATAATTTGACGTAATAAAAGTTTTGTTAAATTAAACGTTATACTCTGATAAACATGTATTTGTTATAGCGTATGGTGGTTTATAATTGTTGTGTATGCCAATTGAAAACTAATCTTAAATGTTACCTCAGTTAAATGTTTCCCTAATACAGCCATAAAGCCAATAGCTATGATTATTGAACTAGTCCCCGCTTGTAACATAATTTAAATTTTGATTCAAATAGATCAAAGCTAAGCTAATATGGTATCGACGAGGCGGGAAATAGATATTTGACATGATTCCGTGAAACAACATTTATACAAATGTATTGATCCAATTTACACAACAATAAAATATAATAGAATTTGTAATATGCTGTATTTCAATAAGCAAAATAGTAAATTATTAAAAATATTAACGTTATAAGAAATAGTATCGCCCAGCAAAGCTCGTGTAATACTTGAAAAGAATATACTCGATTACCCTTAAACTTAAGATCGATTTGACGTTCAATTTAACTATAAGATCTTGAGAGTTTAGCATCACCGCTAAACTGTAGTATTAAAATAAGCGTGTTTAAATTGCAATTTGTAAGCGACTTTACAAAATAGCGATGTCTGAAAGCGATGTTGATAGCCGGGAATTTCTTTGTTACGCTACTCTGGTATCAAGTGCACTTCAAGTAAAACTAATTAATACAGAATATCTCGTACAAGCCTCTGGTAATATCGTAACAGTACTTGTAGCGAATCTTATAATATCGTTTCACTGGTGTTGTCTTACTTTATTTTTAGATAATTATTTTTAATATTATATGTATTGAAGTGATTGAGATGAAACAATATATAGAGATAGTTTGTGCATACGTTACGAATACATTGGAAAAGGTAAATATACGTCATTTTTCGCAAATAATTGAAAATTTCAGAAAATTAAGGTTCTTTATATTATTATTAAAATGTCACACAACATGATATTCACGTTGTACTGTTAAAATGTTTAATAACATTTGTTCAACCGTATTAATTAATCATCCTTTGAAATGTTAAAAAGCAAAATTGGTTTGTAAAAATTAAACCCCTGACATATAATTTGCAAATAGCAAAAATGAATAACGTATTCTTTAGTATTTAATTTAAAATTCGCAGCTGTTTTCAGTGAGCATATGGTTGAAAGCAGTCATTATTTTATTTCAATAAGTAAACAAGGTTTTCAAATCCTTACCTACAACAATTCCGATATTCAAAACTAAAAGCCCCGAGACAAAACACAGTACACCCCAATTCACCTCGGCTTAATACCGCAGGTGACTTGGCTGTGGTCCAGAGCCAACACTATTCTGCAAGGTAGAATCTATCCCTTTTCGTTATTTACGAGACTTAAGACTTTCTCGCAATCCATTTTAATATATTCTGCAAACAGACTTATTCTAATGTAGCATTTTTATTTTCAACTTTAAAACTGATGTTACATGTACTAGATAACAATTGATATCAATTGTAATAAATATTTATGACGGAAAACAACGTGTGAGTGAGTGTTTTACTTTCATTTAATTGTTGATGATGTATGATGAATTTGCATACACAGTTAATGTGCGTTTATTTGACGACCAATAAATGTATGTAGTAGCCCTGAACGGTGAACGTCCTTGAACTTATTATGTGAATTATACATTCACTTCGGGACCTGCAAAAAAGAGCGTATCCTTAAAATGCCTGCAACACACTCGTGACAACGTGAGTACTCATGGGCGGCGCTGTACACTTTATCATATGAAATTAAAAAAATCACCAAGTTCGTAATGGTTTTTATTTTACGAAAGGAAGTTGGCAGGTCGTTCACACAAAAAAGGTTTCAAAGCGAAAACAAAACATCGGAGTGAAATATAAAATAGTTACCCGATATTAAATGCTACTGAACTAAATCAATAACCAGCTTCGCTCAACAACATGACCTATATTAGTTGTTTCAGCAGACACGACGTCATCATATCCAAACAGAACACTACATTAATTGCAGAAAAGCCAGTCTATTGGATAAAGGGGTTAAACACGTTAAGCGCTCCACGATATATGGCAAGTAAAGAGACTGCACTTAGCTTTACATGCGTTCACTGGTAATGGGGACCGACAACAACCCAAAGAGCGTTCGCGCTACTTAACTGCACTATTTAAACGACCGCATTTCTCTCAGAAGCGTATAATATTGGCGCGTTCGAAAAACGCTCACGACGCCCTACTATCATGAATACAAGATTTAAGGTCCCAAATTTTTCCCAGCGAATTCTCCACGAAACATCTGAGTTTTATTTTGTAATGCACTTAAAATGCAAAGCCGAAATGCTTTGCAATTTTAAAGCTGGCTTTGTGCTTAGTCATGTTAAATACACTTGTAAAGCATTTTTGTTATGGTAAAAGTAACATTATCATACAGTTTATTACGTAACTACAAAGTTAACAGTAGAATACTTAATTTTTAATAGATCATCCTTTGTTATACGTAAAATCTTGTTAGAACATGAAGTTCAGCTGGAAACGAATGGCACCCATGGGTTATATCAGGGCGATATATTTTTCAATACAACTCTATAAAAAATTTAAACCTCAATATCTATTTTCAATAATGAAAGTGAATTTAAATGCTTTAATATGCCACTTTTCACATCTAACTAGAATGAATACTGCAAATTTAACGCTCGTTAGATTTCAAGCTCTTGACGGACGTGAAAATCGGTTCTTTAATCTGTATGAACGAAAATATATTATAAAGCTCAAGAATTTAATATTTCTCTATTTCGAACAATCTCTGTAGTTATACTAGACTACGAAGATATAAAAAAAGTTTAAATATTACATATTATGTTAAACTAGCTGTTGCCCGCGACTCCGTCCGACTTTCACATAAAATTTCACCTCCCCTTCCTCCCCTTATAACTCTTTTTTCTAGTTAAAAAGTAGCCTTTTTTTTTCTCAGGCTCTAGACTATATGTGTACTAAATTTCATTACAATCGGTTTAACAGTTGTGGCGTGAATGCGTGATAGACAGACAGAGTTACTTTCACATTTATAATATTAGTATGGATTGTTGTTTCCTGTATTATTAAAATTGCTTTTTTTAATTACTTATTAAAAGTGTTTGGATTTATTTTCTCTCGTCACGAGACTTACAGAAACTTTTAATATGTAAATGATGTGTTATTTGGCATGTGTAATACTTTTGTTGTCGGTTGTATGTGCTAAGTGTACCATTACTATGTATAGAATGGCGAGAGAAACAGCGGTGCGCGGCCAGTTTACTTATATGATTTATTAGTCATATACCTATTTATTTTGTATTAGGGTCGCAATTGTACATGGAAGTTGTTTCAGTCGTTAGAATTCGTCATGGATCTTTGTTGCTTTATTACTTTGTTTTGGGAGTTTCATTTTCCTTATTTTCTCTCGTGCCTTTGAAGTTTCTAAGTCAATTTTGGTTAAAAATATTTTTTCTATTCAATACCCTTTTAGAAAGTAGGATATTCTGATGTTTTATCTCATCCCGTAGAATTATGAATGCTGTTTTAAATTACAAATCGTGTCTATTTTTGTTACTTATATTAATGTAATGTTATAAACTACGAACATATAAAATAATGTATGTCGAAGTGACCACGTTGTGCCGTTTGTAGTGATTCCGAGGGCACTATTGTTGCTTCAAGATGGCTCTTTCTTACGGCTTGACAAGAAAAACCGCGTATGTACTCGTATATTATGTATCTGTACCGATATAGGTACTATAGTTATGAATCAGGTAACTTACACTTATTATAACTTGAGAATGGATACTATATTTAATCTGTATAATATATAATCGCTTTTATGTCGTACATAACAGATAAGTAAAATCTATCGACAAAATTTCTAACGATGCGAAGCGATGCGATAACGATTCAGGAATTTAGATTTGGCAGTGGACATCATTTGTATACGTTCGAGGCATAGTTATTTCCGCATCGAAACTCCACATGATAGCCGTCGCCGGTAAAACTCGATAGTAATGCCAGCTTAACACGTTCCGATCCCAAATTGTTTAATAACTACCTTCACGCCAACATAACTTTGTAAATTTAACTTAATCCCATATAATTAGGCTAGACAAAATTGTTTGGTCAACTAAAGTTATTTGTACTGTTCGGCGTTTGTTTTGAGTCTTACAAAATATAAGAAGCGTGGGATATTTTATTAAAGAACTAAAATGGTATCGGCAGCAATATCACAATTACTTTTATTGATATACGCATATACATAAAGCTATATAAAAATAGTACTACATTTGGTAATAACTGTTAAAGAAAATTGATGTTGCTTATTTTAAGTTCGCTGAAAATTCCGTGATTAAAGCTGTAATGGAACTCTATTAATGTCCATTAAATGTTTTATACGAGGAAATTACTTGAAAGCCTTTTCATATGTGCATTAATGGGCTACAATTAAGAGATCTAAAGATAGTTAAAATTATAAAATAAAAAGATACTATTGAAGATTTCTGTAAACTCCGCCGTCTATACAATGCGATATTTCATAAGCTTATATGTGTTGAAGCCAAAGCTTTGTGTTTTTCTGCTGAATCTATTCTTCGTGAGCTACAGTTATCGAATTTTATAAATATGAGCTAAGCCAACCACAAAGAATTTCCGTGCATTGCGGACCTACCAACCCACAAAAAAAGTAACACTAATGCTAAGATACCTACAAACATGAATCGCGACGCCATATATAGATGCAAACTAATATGAATGTGAACTTTGATAAATAATTAATTAAATATAATTTTCATATCAATGCCCAGACCCTAAAGAAACACAAATGTTGATTCAATAAATATTTTTAAAGTCTCATCTGACTTAATAGCAAAATTAACATAAAATAATACTATCTCAACTTTCAGGGTCGGGTAAACAATTTAAAAGGAAACTTATCCTTTTGTGACCTCAACCAAAATATCACATTTCATTTTAATTGCAATTTATAATATAAACGGGTCTAGCTGAATGTTCTTAACATTCCTGTAAAATCTAATATAGATGCCGAGACTTGACCAGCCTATGGGACCCATGGCATGACAATAAGCTTTTTATTACAAATATAAAAACAACCAGCAAATTCTTCAAATTTCTTATAGGCTACGACGATAATATACGTTTAATGTTGAATGTCACGTTTTATTTCTTTTAATCATTTAACATGTTATAAGTAAATTATTATAACATATACAAAGTTACAAATTAATTTACTACAGTATAAGTTTGCTCGTGTAATGCATAGATAATAATCAGTTCCTCATTAAACCGTGCTAATTTAGGACTGATGAATTGTGGACATTCAATAATGAGATAATATGTAATCAGCAAAGTGCGTTGCCTAATTCATGTTTGTTCATAGTAATTTGCAAGGAAATGTATGTTTACTTGGATTGCTTTTGTGGGTACGACAATATTATTAATATTAATGCAATATACGAATGTTTTCGTTTAACACTTCGGACGACATGAATAATTCAGAAAAGTAAGTAGATTGCCGTAAGCGACCTTAAACTCTTTTAATAAAGAACACACATAGCACAAAAAATAGAGATTAATATTAATTATATTTTTTATAATAATTATAATAGGCATTGTGTAACGGTAAATAGAAAATATTATTATGAGTATGAATTGAACTGATAAACTCATGCAGTCATTTCGGCCCAATTAAATCTAACACCTCTAAAAGGTGTCGACCTAATTCTTATTCAGGCGTAACTAATATGATATAGAAAATGAACTTGAAACGGGTGTGATAAAAAGTAATGATGCGGACGGAAGTAGGATTGTAATGAAGCTTCCCGTATACCTATCACCGCGCGGTTCATTAATTCATATCCCTAAAAGTTATCCAAAAACAGCGAGAACGTGACTAGCAATGTCGCGCCACGGTCATAATATTTAAATTGTCTATGCCACAGTCCCAGCGTGTGCATAAATCAACGAAACCTTCCTTCACACTTCTAGCGCGAATTTAAATAGGTTCCCATGCACTATCTTCTTCTGATTTACGGCCTACTTACAGCAATCTTTTTTTCTTGTCTGATTTATTTCTCGCCCAATTTTCTTCACTGTGACACATTACCAAGCAAAAGGTGAGTAACTCGACCGAAAAGAGGGACTAATTAAATTTGCATTTTC
>JADANM010006787.1:4443030-4478812 GCA_026213755.1 Eurema hecabe | reverse complement strand
ATGATTGAACATCTGCTATTAAAATACCTTCAAATACATTTGAAGTTCATTTGCAAAATATACAAGCGCTTTCAACTATTTGCAAGAGAGGCTTTGCAAATAGTAGTCCTCTGTAATATGTGAAGCTGGCTATAAAATCTAAATAAAAATTTGTGGTCAGTTGAAAATTGAGCGATTCAAAAAGTCCCGACTGGGTTTAGGGTAGTACGCGAATTCATCACTTATGTAACGACATGAAAACATTGCGTACAAGTTAGCCCAATGTTTCTGGCGAATGTCCAACTAACTGTTATTTTGACTATTTGGCAAAAAAGCTGTTTTGTAAAGCTTTTAAATCAACAGGTCAAAATAACAGAGAACCGCAAACAGCTTCACATAGAATTTTCCGCAATGAACATATTAAGTTTATTCGGAACATCAGTAAAATGAATTATTGTAGTAACAAATACATAGTGTACGGCGTATTTCAATGTTTTCTCGTTTTTATTAACATACCCTAGGCGTCGAACATTATTTCTGGAGACGAAGTAATATTTCTACATACTGCTGAAATAGATGAAAATAATTATTGTAGTGATTTTATTAATATCATATTTTTTTCTATCGATTACGATATCTCTTTACGTTAACATCAACATCGTTAAATATCAAATTACGTGTAAGCTTTGACGTTAACAAGGATTAAAAAATATTGAATTTTTATTGTTAATACACAAAACATAAAAATAAATTGCACGACGGGAATGGCTTAATAATATCATGCGATTCGTACCAACCAATATCCGTTTCTAAATAGCTGACTCAACGACAATCTATAAAGAAACCAGGAAACACTTATTTGTCTCGTATCCACGAATTGCTAACTTGACAAAAATACCAACATTATATGTCAAATATGAAATTGTTTCCATAACATTCATGATTTTAACCTGTAATGAATACAAATTAAAAATTTATCTGAGGCTCATCATACTATGATAATAAATAAATATTTGCAACTGTAACATATTATCTCGAATCAACAATTGACCATAATTCAAAGATAAAATAGTTATCGTTTAGCATTAAAATACAGTCCATACAGTGCAACGTTATCACTAAAGCTAGCTCCTTTGTTTCCATCAAAACGCTACTTAATATTAATGCAAATTATGCGTAGAGATTGGTTGATTTGTGGCTAACAACGTAAAGTCCATTATTACCATAGAATTGCAATATTTCATCGGCGCGGAGCCTGTTTATATCCTTTGTAAGCCAAATCAAAACTTTTGTAACTGATTAATCTCGACGCGGCGAGATTTCGCTGAAATCTAAATAACTAATGAACTGTTATGTGGTTTCTACAACAGATTTTTTAAACAGTGTATTGTGATTTACATATCTGTGGACGTACAAAATTTCGAGATGAGTTAATGTTTTTTCAATTTCTTTTACGTAAAAATATTTAAATAAAGAAACTTATTGGTTAAGCTATATGACCAATATGTCCCTGTAGCGATATGACCAGAAAAATATATAAATTATAATACAATAAAATATAATTAATATTACGTCGAGATTTAAATCGTATTTTAACAGCCGACTTTCAAGTAGATATTGTTAGATATATATTAAAATGATAGGAGTTGAAAGAAGTTTGTATAATTGGAAGTTTGCTTACTGTTTGTTTGTTCTAGGGAAATAAAACTTACACCAAATTTCAAAAAAGTCCTCCAAATTACTTATTATGAGGTAAAATATTAGGTTTTGTCTAGGCTGTTAATACTAATGTTACAAGTACTAACATTAAGAATGCTTCTACAATAAATACCTTATAAATGCCACTTATAATAAATGAAATAAAAACATTGCATACATTTTACAATAGCTCTAGAAACTAACGATCCTCTTCTTAAAGTACCTCATATTACTCGTCAATTTATGAAAATCTTTCGCCTTCAAGCACATAAGTACTTCTTCAGATATCAAGTAATTTATATACATGAAGAATAAAACATTTATCTAGAAAAGACGCGTGATTTACAACGAGGTCCACCGCTCGAGCATTATTGAAAACGTGCCTTGTTGAAAGAAAAATCGCATTTGACGTCCCCGATTAGATTTACGGCTTTCATTCATTCACTTTAATAAATGGCAATTAAAAGCGTTTTTATGTGAGATTCCTTCGTTTCCTCAAATAAATAGTTCCGTAATAGCTAATGTCTGTAGGAACAGTTTATATGAAATAGTTTTGCAAAAATATATTCGCGAGTAAATGCTTATAGTTACATCGATAGATAATAATAGCAGGGCTCAAAGCGATAGGTCGGAGAATATAACAAAGAGGCCTTGTCATCAGCCATTAGTGCGATCATTAAGCTGTCTCGGCTCAGGAGTGCACTCATATAGCTCACTTTACGAAGCCTTAGGCTTCACATCGTTTACAAAGCCAACATTTATAATTATTTCACTTTGATTAATTTATTTGAAGATAATATTCAATACCAAATATTAAATGCGTAAAAATTAAAATCTAATTATAGAAATATATGTAACCAAGCTGCATACAGAAGCATTTTTCATATAATTACAAAGAAAGTTTCATAAAAAAATGTAACAGACAAACGAAATAATCTTAACTCGTTTTTTTAAACGTTAGTATATGAGCAATACCCTAGTTGCAAAATGTAAATGCTGTTAAGAAAAGCGAGGGCTTACTTCTTTATAAGCCAATTAGTCTGAGAATACGGTGCTCATTCATTACCAGCCGTGCGTTGACGATAAGACGCCGAGCATAGAATTCGCTACATCGCCCGCACATTATGTTCCATGTACGCATTTATATTAACTTTATTACACCCACTAGAAGTCAGCGTTAAATGCTTTGGCATTCAATTTACATAAAGTACTTAAATGTAAGACTGCTACGTCGGCTACTTATGCCTATCTATTATATTAAAGATTCCCCCAAATCTGAACAAGCGTATTCCATACGATTTATTATTGTATATTTTTGTTTTAATACATTATACAAAATTTATAAATTTTTAGTCCCATATCATGTTGTTGAAATAAAATGATACGTACGTAATCTTAAATACACGGTAAGAAATGGACATGACGCGATGGACACTCTTAATAAGCTAAATGTTTTCAAAGAAGGTACTCGTGCACGAGATGATATCAGTATATTGGCCGGTAGGCAATCATTGTCCGAACCCAAAACCTTTCTAACTCGCACGGCTCTTATCTGGCATTACTAGTAATCGAAATCCAATTACTATTTAGGCGGGATACATGGAAAATGTGTGGTCTCCGGTCATTGATAGCCGCAAAGTCGCCTCCTAATTTTCAAACTGTAACGGGAAATGTTTTGACTAAACAATAACGTGAAATGAATGAATAAATTTCATGTCTTAATCCATGATGTCTTTTCATATCAAAACTTTAAAAGAAGTATAGGTAATTAATTACTTGGATGTAACTATATTTACATATTTTAACTTGTAGTATAGATTGAACGATTCGAAACTTTTTCTATCGAATATAATCGTTACACATCGGATTTAAGCAGTCGTAGCTCTGACAGTGAAGTCATAAATCGTGAAATAATTCAATTTTTCACTATTCCACTTAATACGGCAACGTCGGTACTCACGTCGCTTAAAGAAAGCGCTATAATATTTCAAAACGTTTTGGTGCGATGAAGCGTGAAGTTTTTCAAGTTATTTAAAGATATCGTAAACTTAAGATTTCTCATATTTTAAGTATTGAAAGCTTTAAGGAAGCTTGCGAGGCTTTAAGAAACTTCATAAATGTTTACAGTTGAATGTATGGTGAAATATCTCCTCTTATACACAAAAGAAGTGTACCTACGAAAATTGAGTATGGTTTATTATTTTAAGTTCATTATAAAGTTAAGCTGGACATTATAATCCATTTATATCATTTATTATTATTTTTCATATATATTAATTAATTACTATGTACGTTTTTAGTTGTACCAATAACTTGAACCTCTGTTATACCAATAAGCCAATTTTCCTAGGAAGAAAGAACTCAAGTTGTATACACAATTAATAGCAGCACATGCACAGCACATAAGGAGTTTAATGTAATTTTACCTGTATTTATGTATTGTGTAAACTTCTCAGTGTATCTAAAAAAAACAAACTCTTTTCCTTTTAAATTCGCTGCATCTATATCTGTATAACAATCGTACTACATATTTCGAACGCGACACCCATAATAAATAAGCTGTTACGTTATATTGTATTATAGTGTTATACTCGTATATTATATATAAGACTATTAGGTATATGCCGATGACTTCAACGTTGGTGATTACTCAGAAACCCATTCAAGGCTTTATTGCATTGAAAACTTAAAGATTGTACTCCAAAGCTTTCATGTGCATTTATTTATGTAGATTATTAACGTTTTCTTATTTATTTCTATGATAAAACCAAACGGTTTTTACCTAGCAATAAATATTCATAAAAACGTTCCGCAAACCAAGGTATAATAAGAAGCAAAATGTTTTGTATGTTTATTAGTCATAATAATCGACCGAATGTCAAAATAATCGACCAAAATGTTTCATTAGTTTTTTTTTATTTTAATGCAAAATTATGACGTCACATTAATTTCTGTGTCTAATACTAATATAATTATTATTATTATGATTATTATATTATAAATTAAAATTATTATAATTATTGTTAGTATTATAATTATTTATATTAATTATAAATTATAATTCTTAATTATTATTCTTATTATAACTTCGCACCTGCGTTACAAGGTTTACAGAACGCCAAGCCTAGGTAGTCTAAATACGCTTTCTAGTAACGTTTAAAGTAATCTTGTCTCGCAGTCGATGTTCGACGAATTTGTCATTTACCGGAATAGCCTTGCTGATGTTGAAGATAAATGATTGCTTTGAAGGTTTTGGGCTTCAATTTTAGTGGAGTTTTATTACCGTATCATAAGCATGATACCTGTATAACTGAAACGACCGCTACTGATGGACCAAGTTTTGAATCGCGCTTATGATATTTATTCAAGACTTAGCATATATGAAACTTCTTAACATCGGTTTGTGTATTGCAATGTATTATGTATTTACAAAAGCAATATGGGTGTCTAATATAAGGGTAATCCGGTATGTAGTTGCCATAACAGAAGCTCTGCTTACCGTGGGACTACAAGCGCCGAGTTACAATAAGCGTCCTGTTGCTATTATTATTATTTTATTATTGCTACGATGCAAAGCAATACATGCAGGATTTAATAAGGAATGTTTGTTCCAGCGTCGCGTATTCGATACGAGATCACGAGCGGGAACATAGGCGGTGCTTTCGCCGTCAAAAACATGACCGGCGCCATCTACGTAGCGGGCGCACTCGACTATGAAACTAGGAAAAGGGTAAGTTATCAAAAAGAGCCTTCAATTTGCATAAGAATAATTTATTGTCTATTTGATGGAAATAGTGGTTATCATTATTACGAATATGTTCAAGACACTACATTGCAAAAAAAATTGTATTTAGTTTAATGATCGCTTTATGACATTTTAATGTTTTTTTTAATAAAGATTTTATATTAAATTCGTTAACACTTATTTTCGAATAGAACGTAAACTACGAGTAAAACAACGCTGCAAAATTAATTAAAATAATATGTTCGATAACTTTATACTGAAAAATTATTGAACCGTTTAATTTTGTAATAATTTCTAAAAGTATCTGCATTAAGAACGATATTGAAGGCGGCAGTTTGCGAACTAATTTTGCAAAAACAGCGCGGGTTAAATTGTAGTACAAAGTGTTTGCCCGTTGGCGAGGTACGTCTCCGCTCGGCAGCGCGTCGCGCTCCGGGTATACCCGGCTATCATAAGAGCTCTTTGTTATCCCCGAGGAAGTTTCGAAGAACTTTCCACGAGATAAATAATTTAATCTTTAATACCCATTTAAGCAAGCCGGCTCAGAGCTACTACCAAAGGCCGGATTGCTATTAAATTGCAGATCCTCACAGAGCTTAAATGAATGTAAACCATTTTATTTTCCAAGCTCCTTTTGCGCTTTAGTCCGGCATAAATACAAAGTAACTGCCTATCATTTTTGTTCGGAGCTACGTCATATTACGAATTTTCGCCTGCTGATTTAATCTTAATGAAAATTTTAAATATTTTTAATGAGATTTTAAGATTTACTTTTACTAATAAAAGCTACAGGAGTTTAATCAGTCGCAACAATACCATATTTAATTACAGCATCATATTATCTCTATATAACTTTAATTTTCAATGTGTACATTTTATGTAAAACAAATCGATTCTTCTGAACAGAGGAAATTGTAGTCTACCAGTATTCTAACTTTTGAAACAAACATTTCCTGCAATTCCGAGGAAATTACTGAGTGACACTGACAGATGATGCCAATAATTTGCCTGGGACCAGACCACACTGCTTGCAAAGCACTCTATCGCTTAGACATGATGTATCCGACGACCGAAACTTACACAATTTTGTAGAACTCAACTAAACGATCTTATTGCGACAAACGTGACATTACAATGAGCTATCACAAAATGTTAAAACTTCGATGTATTTAATAAACAATTAAACTTATAATTGCTTACACAAAGTAAACATGTTAGCCTCCCTCACAAACCAAAAGAAAATTCTAAGTAATCAAACCTCTCTGAAGCTTTTCTGAAGTTATCTTTCCCTAATTTTACATTAATAAACTTTTTTAATTACTTCGTTAATCATAATTCCAGTTAGTAATTATCAAAATTTAACAAGGTTTAATGGTATTTGAAATGCACACCATATGTAGAAGTTAATTAAGACGAATTAGATATGTGTATGATAGCCCAGCTTTCGATCACTGGGTATATTATTATGATTATTTCTAATAACCTAATTTCACCCATCGCCGCTCTTATAAATTGGACAACAACAGTACGAGCTGAAGTTAGCTGCATCAGACAACCTGAAAGAGAACTACACCACGGTTGTGATTCATGTGAAGGACGTCAACGATAACCCTCCTGTCTTCGAGAGACCCACATACCGTACCCAAATCACTGAAGAAGATGACCGCAATCTTCCCAAACGTGTGCTACAGGTCCGCTTTGTGACGATTAAAGGACCTCATTCGATTCTTTATTACGCTCACTATCACAATTGAGAAGCTCTAAGCTTGAAAAGAATCGTATGTGGTGACATTCCTGCTGCGTGGGTTGAAATAGATGTTTGTTCGTTTTTGCATGGCATGGATTTATCGAAGTGGAATTCTTACTTTTTGTTGTAGTATCGTTCGACAGCTAGTATTTTATGTTGTAGTTATTGCATCCACGCAATTTTTTTACGTGCAGACGACAAAGCGCAGTCGAGTGCCGTTGTGCTACGTTAAGCGTATGCATGTTTTGTATTCTTTGTACAAAATGAACAATGTGAATTTAGTACAAAATAAACACTTTATGTATAAAAAGTATATCTTTTATACATTTTATAACTGAAACATAAGAGCTCGATATTGAAAATTCGTCGGAGTATATTAGTTTGAACGGGACGATTCCGCCATATCTAGTGTCATTGTTCCGCGTGATATTTTCCCTTTGCCATATAAAGTTTTTACAATCGCGCTGATTCTCAGTATACTGAGCTCCATTCTTTTTATCAGTTATTTTTAAACTGAACATTATGAATGTATGAGGTCGTTGTAAAAGAACAGGAAAAATGTTTTAAACTTTTTGTTGAAATAGTAGTGATTATTTACAATAAATTCTAAAACTCGAAATATCGATTTCATTAAAGGTACGTTATTTCTTGTAACCACGGCTGTTTAATGAAATTCACGCGTGTAACAAAAATAATGTTATCAATTAGTAAAAGCGAACGAAATTAATATTCCAAACAACTCCTAAAATAAGGAAAAACAAGAATCTTTTAATAAAATACATTATTAACTGAAGCAATGAAACGTTAATAATAAATTACACTCTGCCAGGGTTAATAAGCATTAGACGTAAAATCTTTGATACAATAAAACACGTAGAAACATATTAATCTATTGATTTTATTTATCAGTAGTGTATCTGCCTTTAGTATTGGTACTAATTAAAACGGTGATCCGGTCTTATTGCTGTCTCTTTGCCAATGTATTGATACAGACCATAAAGCAAAATTAAATCGGAAATAATCGTACTTAAAGACCAAAACTACCTACACTATCCAAATACAACATTATAAACCCTGTTAATATCGTCAGTAACTGGCAACAAGCGAAAAGAAAGGTGAAGTATTAGTATCGCATGGGCATGTTGGTTAATGCGTGCGTGTGCGCAGTACGAGTTGACGCTGGTGGCATCTGACGGGCGAAACGAGAACTCGACGCGCGTGGTGGTCCACGTGCTTGATATCAACGACCTCCCGCCACGGTTCACCCGCAGCGCCTACGTCACCCAGGCGCTCGAGGAAACCGGACCCTACCCCCATTCCCTTATACAGGTTTTATTTTGCTTTTATTTTTTTTTTATTTCGCAGATTATATGCCAATTGTATAGATAACTTATTTTGATACAAGCGTGTCATCTGATTGTGTTGTCACTACCATCATCGATTAACCAAAATGTAAAAATAAAATCAAACCTTTACAAATTGAAAAAAGCAAAGCTGAAGAAAATATAAAATGTTAAAGCTATTAATTATGTTCTTTATTTTTTAATTTGTAATGGTCCCTTTGGAATTATACTTTTAAAAAATATAAGAGACTTAGTGTAGAAAATATAGACAAAAATTCTTACAGAAACAGAGGATATAAATCTGCGAAATATTAATTATTATTATTATGTTCAGTATTTGGCTCCAGTCGTCATATTAAATTTTTATTATTTAAACTTTTGTTAGTATTTTTTATCAGTTTGTCCATAAGTTGAAATTGGAATTTCCGATTAAGTAACACTAGATATTCATTATGACATTGATAAGGGAACTTCAGTTTTATTAACCGTTCAAAAAGGTCTAGTAGACGAATATTCCCGTTTGAAACTTATGGAATTTCAAATACTTTATATATTTTTTTTAACTTTAACAGTCCCTAATTAATATGTAGTATAACCCAAAAAACAGGCTAATTTAAAAATCTTTTATGGATAATAGTTGAGGATAATGGTAAGGTATTCTATAAAATTGCGTGGAGTTAAGCTTTAGATACTTTTATATCAATGTCATAAGCTAGCTAGTGTAGTGTAGATTTTTTGTTGTCTTTGTTGCATGTTTTATGTAAAAACAATTTTCCTCTTATTTAAGTGCTTTGAATCTCGGCCTTTATTCAGCTTGTTTACTTTATTAATAGCCTTTGTGACCTTTAAAAAGAAGTCTGACATTGAAACGAGTCAGTGTAAAACAAATATTTGATGAAAGAAATGTTTAATTTTTACTATAGAAAATGCGAAAATGAAAATGACTCGTAAAAGGTCTCAACTTGTCGCGGAATGTATTATGATCACTCTGAAATTATGATATTTCTGTCTGTTTTCACGCTCGTTTTAGTGTCAGGCTTTTAGATATTTTTCGCGAGATTCACAAATGATCCGCGTAATTACGCTAACGTCGACCCTCGTCATTTCTCTGGCTCTAGCTAGTCCGACATAATTGGAGAGTTCGAGCTCCCGGCTGCTATACATTTAAAGGCAATATTCAGCCATAGTGTAAATGGATTCCTAATTAATAATAATCTTGATTACAAAAGGATATCAAAAACACAACGATCGGAGATATTATATCTACGACCGTAACATCAATATTTCTAGCTGCAATGAGGACTCGCTTTTATTGTCTTACAAATAATATATTGAAAGGACATGTGTTTTTCTTCATTTCTTTTTTATTTTCTTCACAGTAAATATCGCATTGCGCAAATAATTGAAGTAATATTTACTTTTAAATTCAAGTCAACTAAGCCAGCGCTCTTAAGTTCACTTAGCAAAATTAAAATTTGTTGTCGTTGTATTAAATGAATTATTAGTGTACTCCTAAAAGTTTGACTCACTTATTTTTCTGAAACAGGTTACCGCTACAGATGGAGACAAGGATAGACAACAGAATATCGTTTACTTTTTGACTGGACAGGGGATTGATCCGGACAATCCATCAAATAGTAAATTTGATATTAATAGAACAACCGGGGAAATTTTTGTTTTGAAGGTAACTATTTTTTCTTAAACTTTATTTGATACTTAATCATTATTCGATAATTTAAAATTTGCTGTATTGCAAATAGCAAAATGTAATATATATATTCAGTTTTTCAAATGTTTGTATTTTTTAACTTGCAGCCTTTAGATCGTGATCAACCTAATGGACGCCCGCAATGGAGATTTACTGTTTTCGCTCAAGACGAAGGGGGCGAGGGTCTTGTTGGCTACGCGGACGTTCAAGTCAATCTCAAAGATATTAATGATAATGCTCCTATTTTCCCGCAAGGCGTTTATTTCGGAAATGTAACGGAAAATGGAACAGCTGGTATGGTCGTTATGACTATGACGGCTATTGATTACGACGACCCGGCTGAAAGTAATAATGCAAAACTGTGGTATTCAATAGAAAAAAATGTGATCGAAGAAGAAACAGGGTCCCCAATTTTTGAAATTGAACCTGAGACTGGTGTAATTAAAACAGCTGTCTGTTGCTTAGATCGAGAAAGAACTCCAGATTATTCAATACAAATAGTTGCTTCGGACGGTGGGGGACTAAAAGGGACCGGGACAGCTTCCATTCGTGTTAAAGATATTAACGACATGCCTCCGCAATTTACCAAGGATGAATGGTTTACGGAAGTCGACGAAACTGATGGAACAAATCTTCCAGAAATGCCTATTCTGACGGTCACAGTACATGACGAAGATGAAACAAATAAGTTCCAGTATAAGGTTATTGAAAACAGCGGATATGGTGCAGACAAATTTACTATGGTTAGAAATAATGACGGTACCGGTTCCTTAAAAATTGTACAACCCTTAGACTATGAAGATCAATTACAAAGTAATGGTTTTAGATTTAGGATACAAGTAAATGACAAAGGGGAAGATAACGACAATGACAAATACCACGTAGCTTATTCGTGGGTAGTTGTTAAATTAAGAGATATCAATGACAATAAACCACAGTTTGAACGTGCTAATATTGAAGTATCAGTGTATGAAAATGCTGAAGTTGGAAAGAGTTTGGAAACATTTAAGGCAACCGATCCTGACCAGGGTGGTAAAAGTAAGGTTTCATATGCGATTGACAGATCTTCAGACCGAAAACGCCAATTTTCTATAAATCAAGAAGGAACCGTAAGCATTCAAAGGTCTCTGGACAGAGAGGATACCCCTAGGCACCAAGTTAAAATATTGGCCATCGATGACGGTTTACCGCCAAGAACAGCAACAGCAACATTAACTGTTATCGTTCAAGATATTAACGATAATGCGCCGACATTCTTAAAAGATTATAGACCTGTTTTGACTGAACATATAACCCCTAAAAAAGTTGCTGAGATTTTAGCAACAGATGATGATGATAGAAGTAAAAGCAACGGTCCACCATTCCAGTTTAGACTTGATCCAGGTGCTGATGATATAATAAGAGCTTCATTTAAAGTTGAACAAGATCAAAAAGGAGCTAATGGTGATGGTATGGCTATTGTTTCATCATTGCGTTCATTTGATAGGGAACAACAAAAAGAATATCTTATTCCTATTATTATTAAGGATCACGGAAATCCCGCCATGACTGGAACAAGCACACTAACAGTAGTGATCGGCGATGTTAATGACAATAAAATGCAACCTGGATCTAAAGATATTTTGGTTTACAATTACCAAGGTCAAGCTCCAGACACAGAAATTGGACGTGTTTACGTATACGACTTAGATGATTGGGACTTACCAGACAAAAAGTTCTTCTGGGAAAGCTCTGAACATCCTAATTTCACGCTTAACGAAGAAACTGGAATGATACAAATGAAACATAAAACAAGGGAAGGAAGGTATCATTTGAAATTTAAAGTATATGACCGAAAACATACTCAAACCGATGTACCTGCAAATGTAACGGTTTATGTGAAAGAAATATCCCATGATGCAATTATCAATTCTGGTTCTATACGAATATCTGGCATATCGGATGAAGACTTTATACGAGTTTGGAACTATAAAACCTTAAGTGTGTCACGCAGTAAATTAGATATATTTAAAGATAAATTGGCCGATTTACTTAACACTGAAAGAGAAAATATTGACGTATTTAGTGTCCAATTGAGAAAAAAGCATCCCCCAGTAACTGATATCAGATTTGCAGCGCATGGAGCACATTATTACAAACCAATAAGGCTTAATGGTATTGTGCTAATGCATAGAGAAGAAATTGAAAGAGCCGTTGGCATAAACATAACAATGGTTGGAATTGATGAATGCCTGTATGAAAATCATGCGTGTGAAGGGTCTTGCACAAATGTCTTAGATATTAGCAATCTACCTTATATGGTCAATGCAAATAAAACTGCTTTAGTGGGTGTCCGAGTAGATGTCATTGCTGAGTGCACATGTGGTGCAAGAAACTTTACTCAAGCCGAGACTTGTCGGAACTCACCTTGTTACAATGGAGGAAGATGTATCGAAGGAAAATATGGATTAACATGTTCATGCCCTCCAGGTTACACTGGTCCCAGATGTCAACAAACTTCTCGTAGTTTTAGAGGCACAGGGTGGGCTTGGTATCCTTCGTTAGAAATGTGTGATAGTTCCCATTTAAGCTTTGAATTTATTACAAGAAAATCAGAAGGAGTATTGATATATAATGGCCCAATCGTACCTCCAGAACCAGAAGAAATAATGGTATCTGATTTTATTTCTGTTGAATTAGAAAGAGGAAACCCGCGACTTCTGATTGATTTCGGCTCCGGCACCTTAGAACTTCGAGTCAAAACTAAAAAACCTTTGGATGACGGAGAATGGCATCGCTTAGATATTTTCTGGGATACTGAAAATGTAAGGATGATAGTAGATTTTTGCAAGTCCGCAGATATTCAAGAAATGGAAGATGGTACGCCACCTGAGTTCGATGATTCAACTTGTCAAGCTACAGGAACAATTCCGCCATTTAATGAGTATTTAAATGTTAATGCCCCTCTCCAAGTTGGTGGATTGTACATTGAACACTTCGATCCTACTCACTATCATTGGCAATATATGCCCATTGGAAAAGGTTTTGACGGATGTATACGAAATCTGATTCATAATAGTAAATTATACGACTTGGCTCATCCTGGACTTTCTAGAAACTCGGTTGCTGGTTGCCCTCAAACAGAAGAAGTTTGCAATCAGGCTGATACCACATCTAGATGCTGGGAACATGGAACATGTGTTGGTAGCTTTTCAGAAGCTAGATGCCAATGTCAACCTGGTTGGACAGGACCGTCTTGCAATTTGCCTACTACACCTACTAGCTTCAGGCCTCAAAGCTACGTAAAGTTTGCGTTAAGTTTTGAACCAGATAGATTTAGCACCCAAATTCAACTCCGTTTTAGAACTAGAGAACCTCATGGGGAACTTTTTAGAGTCAGTGATCAACACAATCGAGAATATGGTATTCTGGAAGTTAAAGAGTCCCGATTGCATTTTAGATTTAACCTAAATTCATTGCGCACAGAAGAACGCGATGTTTGGTTAAATTCAATCGCAGTAGACGATGGTCAATGGCATATAGCTCGTGTTAGTCGGTACGGAAGCGCTGCCACTTTGGAAATAGATGGAGGTGAAGGTCGTAGATATAATGAAACGTTCACATTTGAAGGTCATCAATGGTTATTAGTCGATAAACAAGAAGGTGTCTATGCCGGTGGAAAAGCAGAATACACTGGTGTAAGGACATTCGAAGTGTATGCTGATTTCCAAAAAGGTTGCTTAGACGACATACGCCTGGAAGGAAAACATTTACCTTTACCACCAGCAATGAACGGCACGCAGTGGGGTCAAGCTACGATGGCAAGAAATTTAGATCGTAATTGTCCATCCAACAGCCCTTGTATTAATGTCCATTGCACTGAACCATTTGTCTGCGTTGATCTCTGGAACGAATACGAATGCACGTAAGTATAATTTTTATAAATAAATCATTTTTAAATAATTAAATATTAAAATAATCCTAAAAGTGACACATTTTTTTTTCTTTTAAGTTTATTTTTATTTAAATAAAATTTTAGGCTAAGCGCGCACTGAGAATTATTATAAATTATGTCAAAAATATTATATTATCTATTTTAAAAATCATTTGCTGATATAAATATTTTATGTAAGTACTTTGTTTTTACAAGCGTATTAAACAACTAACCAAATCTCTATTCAATGCTTTAATAATATTATTCTTTCGGCTTATATAATTATGATACTTTGTTTTATTTCTCTAAACAATCGTTCATATATTACGAGCATAGTATTGTCTATATAAGTATTTAACATTTAACAAAATGGTGTTTAGTTGCGGTGAGGGTTTGGTTTTGTCGGCGGACGGTAAAGGTTGCGTAGACAAGAATGAATGTCTCTACTTCCCGTGCCGCAACGGCGGTTCTTGTGTCAACCGAGAGCCCGGCTACCGCTGCCATTGTCCCGAAGGGTTCTGGGGCGAGAACTGTGAACTCGTCCAAGAGGGCCGCACGCTCAAACTCAGCATGGGCGCTCTCGCGGCGATCCTCGTCTGCCTACTAATCATTATGAGTGAGCACCTTATTAGCCGCGCTTTCAGCGTCTGATCATCCTTCACCAATTCACAACAGCACCCTATTATTATGTATATTTATTATAGTAAGTAGATTCATATTTTCGCACTTTGAAATTGGACTATATATACCATTTTTGAAGAAGCTTTTATCATATTAAAAATGAGTACCTTCTGAAAAATTGTCAGTTTGATCAATTTCAAAGTGCTCCCCCCATACCTCATATGTATGTACCATATCGTGTATCTAGTTAGTATCGATGTAGTAGTGCATGGAGGGCTCAGTGCGCGCGATGCTGTGTGTGCGGTGGGAGCGGGTGGGAGCGGGAGGGAGCGGGGCGAGCGGGTGGGTACAGCGCGCTGTGTGCAGGTGCCCGGGCGGGTCGCGGCGCGCGGGCGGCGGGTGCGCCAACGTGGACGAGTGCGGCGCCTTCCCGTGCCTCAACGGCGGCACGTGCGTGGACCGCGAGCCGGCTCGCCGCTACGATTGCATATGCCCTTTCGGCTACACCGGCCACGACTGCGAACTAGAACTCCTCGCCTCTGGAATCATCATGCCCTCCAGAGATTTCATTATAGCTATCATTGTCTGTTTATTTTTGCTTTTAGGTGAGCACCTTTTTTTTGCATGTTCCTACAGTTTCCATTCTCATCTAGAATATCACTTAATTCGTTGATTGATTGTGATTGTTTATTGCTAGACGTTGTAATGTGTAAGGTAAGATTAGAGTTCGTTATTCATTGAATTAGAACACCTTCAACCTAATTTGTGTATAACCCTATTCTGTTGAAAATACAATTTCATAGTAATTAAATGTAAAAGTCTAGCACGATCATTATAATAATTCCAATAACAATATCACTTAAGCTAAACTAAGTAACATTTTAATTATGCATAAATATTATTACAATATTAACATATAGTGAAAAGTAAATTTCAATACAAGCTATATACATACCGTTTTCTGACAGTCAAATCCTTAACTAAGCCTCCGTATTTTTATTAGTTCTGGTGCTAGTATTCGTCGTATACAATCGACGGCGCGAAGCCCACATCAAATATCCCGGGCCCGACGACGATGTTCGCGAGAATATAATAAACTACGATGACGAGGGCGGCGGCGAGGACGACATGACAGCTTTTGATATCACTCCACTACAGATACCCATCGGCGGACCGCTTCCCGATCACGTCCCGACTAAATTGCCCTGTAAGTATGCCATTTGAATATTTCACTTCTGAATAGCTCTGAGTTTAATTAACACGTTAAATAAACTATTACATTTCATCTGTCATACAGTGTCAGACAATACGTACCCAAATACGTATACAAAGATCGGAAAATGAATACATGTATACGGTCTCCACCTTACATATGATTCTTATTTCTCTAAAATCTAGAAACATAACAACGCTACGTTGTAAAAATATTGAATTACGAAAATAAAGAAACTCTTAATCAATATTTTTTCCGAAAACTATATCGGCTCATTTTAGCGAGTACTCTTGACTCTGATTTACGCAGACTGTAACTAGTATTTATACATGTAAAAATTAAGTCTTTAATAATCGTTTTACTTGTATTTTTATTGCAAAAAACAAACACTCTATTTAATCGAAATAACTGAATTTATAAATCTTACTTGTTAAAAACTGACATAACAATTTATCACCGCGGAAATTAGTAGCCTGGCAGCGAAAAATAAAATTCGAGCTTATTACAAAAAACTCACCAGTCGCTATGACGTTATCGTTTCAAATTTCAACATAATATAATGAATATTATCCTAAAAATTGAGGGTAATTGAAATATATTGTTAATATAAACATGAGCGTGGTAATATCATTTTCCACATAATATGATAATAAAGAATTTGGAATGTTAGAAATTTAATTTGAACTACACTAAATAACGTGTAACCAACGAAACAAAATTAAATAACATGTTATTTTCGTTGTAAATCGTATCACGCTAATATTAATACATATTATTATTCCTGGCCGTTCTTGTGGTAAATTACAACTGACAAGGTAATCATTCCGTCTGCTTCGTAAAGTAATAATTAGCACTAAAAGTAAACAGATGAATAACATTTTGCGTGAATTATCTCTATAATTAGGGTTTCTGAAATCCATATTGAAGGGGCCAACTCATTAAGCGTACCCTTTTGAACGGCACATTATATAAATTGTCAACCAGAATGATTTACAAAGAACGAGCCTTTAGGCAGCTTTAACCGGTGGCGGCTTTCATGTTACTCATCTACACTGTCATTTAATAAAATTAAATATAATTTAACCACTTTTTCCTGAATACTTTATTACTATATTCTCTCCTTGCACTTTCCTGTTGTCTTAATTTTCTGTGATAAAAACGTCAGTTTATTTCAAGGTTAATATTTAATAAAGGAAGTAAAGCTGAACTGAAACTTCCGAAAGAGGTTGTTAAAATATTTAAGAAACAATGTCAGATTTAAAGTAATTTTGAAGTGTATGCGGGATCTCGAGATTAAGCTAATTTAATACTACTTTAACGTCTTCCATCTTAGCGCTCGTTCGGACGCTTAAATTACATAGTTGCACAGCGAGCTTGAATTTATGGTTCTGGAGAAATTCTAAATTCGCAAATCATTCCCAATCAGCAAATATCTCACTCCAAAAGCTTGTAGGTTTTAACGTTAGCGTATAGCGGGTTGGAATATTAATCGTTATTCTTATGTAGGGAAGACTATTTTAAACTCGTTTTTCATCACTTTAGCTCAGATTATTACTAATTCAATTCAAACTGGTATAAAGTATATAAAAACAAACGAAATTAATGGTTGATATAAAATAGTTACCTATTGCGAAACCTTGTTTTTAAATAAGAACTTCATCTAAAAATGGTAGATAATTGAATATATTATGTATTACGTACAACAAGGAAAATTTTTAGCTCTCACATGCGTAATTTTGTATTTTTTTCCATACACAACTTTATCCTTTGATTTACTCATCTGCAGTAGATATTAAAGCAAGAATGATTAGAAGATTTAATATTTCCCTAATCAGTCTTTAATTGTTATTCAGATTGGCTTTCACGAAACTTTCTTTCCTTAGATCCCTTAATGAGCGTCGGCCTTGGAGTCGGTCCCATGGGTGTAGGCGTGGCCCCGCCGATCGGAGTTCCTCTGCCGGGGGAGACTAACGTGGGAATGTTTATTGAGGAGCACAAGCGGCGAGCGGACAGCGATCCCAACGCGCCACCATTTGACGACCTGCGGAACTATGCCTATGAAGGCGGCGGCAGCACGGCTGGATCTTTGTCATCACTTGCGTCTGGTAACGTCCTTCTAATCGCTTAATATGTCGTTGCATACTCAAATGCGTCTTTTAAGTTACACACACACACCACATTTAAATGTAGAATATCATCTATTAGAATTTAGAACTATAGATATTTTATTATTTGCATTTTTACAAAGCCAAAAAAGTGGTACAGTCTTACCTTTCTAAAAGTTTAACCAACAAGTCACTTCACTTAATTATAATTCAGTGAGTTGTCTTGCTCTCTGTAAAACATTTTTCTTGTCTCGAATTTTCGCTTTTAATTTCGAGATTTTTGTGCAACAGAAGACCTCTCGTACAATGGGAGCAGTTAGTCTTCGAAACTAAAGGAATAGCCAACAAATACCGCTAAAGACCTGATTATGAATTCGTTTAATAAGTCGCTCGCTCATTACTGCCGCTTGTTTTAGCGGTGCTCTGCAATACCTAGTTCAATTAGTAAACTCGTTTCATTTAAATCATAGCTAAATAAGTCAAAAGTTAAAACTTCCGAACAGACCTCTCATCACAAATTCATGAATTTTAGAATAGAAAAGATTTATTTCAACAAAATTTTAGTTTATAATAGGATATTTTCAAGTGGAAAAACACGATAGACTTTCCCCTAAATGTTAATCTGGGTTGCAATGTATTAACAAAGGTTCTCCCTTCATAAGTTTATAGTGTAAATATCTAAAGGGGTATGTATGTGCAGGCACGGACGACGAGACGCACGAGTACGACTACCTGAGCGCGTGGGGCCCGCGCTTCGACAAGCTGGCCGACCTGTACGGGCCCGACCTCGACGAGCAGCTGTAGGCGCGCAGCACGCCGCCATATTAGTCAATTGTCTCCCATATAATTTAACACAATTTAAAGCTATAGAGGGAGAGAAACCCGCGTCTTTTTCTTTTCGTTTACGAACTAGGCGAATGCATTATGATACGCACCTAGAGTGGGGCTGTGCTCACTGTTAAAATTCTCTTAATTTAATATTTAAAACGTGTTAGCTTAAGGACGCCCGACAAGGCGGGCTGCGTTATTTTAAGGCGAAAAGTGTATCTCCACCAAATATTTGATATAAGTTTTTATTCGAATTAGCCATAAATATTATGAGTCAGTATTTTATTGGAAGTTATCGATGTAAGAAGATTTTATGCTGGAGGGCCATAAGCGAACCGTGGGTGTTTGTAGATAGTGTGCTATAAATGTGAATAATTTATACGAGTATTTTGTAAGTCCGCAGCTTTACGTGATAACTCTTAGCTTACGGCCCTTCCGTGACGAATCGGTATACCTACTTTAAAAATATATGTTATATTTTATATTAACGATTACTGATAATATTTAAAAATACGTCCGAAAGGACATCGAGTACATAACGCTCATTCAATACGTGGAATATTTGCCGGGGAATGTACATATAATTATTTAAAAATCTACCCCTTGACTTAGTTTAATATGATACAATACAATCCAAATTTCTATTCGAAATTCTTCGTAAGTGTACAGTAACTGGTGTTCCTCTCCTAAAGTCTCCATGTAGAGTAGTCGATGACATTTTAGATAACGTGTTAGCGGCCGACGGCCCGGCACGGTCAGCGGTAGTAGTCGATAGTGAGCGAGTGCGGTGAGTGGTGAGCGGTGAGCGGTGAGCGGTGAGCGGTGAGCGGAGAGCGGTAAGTGGTGAGCGGTGAGCGAGGGTGCTCCGCTCGCAGGGGCCACCGCTGCGCCGGTATGAGTGGGACAGTGCCAATTTATTAGCATTGTTATCGATACAGCTAATGACCATAGTTAAGTATTTGCACTTTATTTATTCATATATTTACGTATAAATTTAGTCGCACCTAGGAAAATATCAATAACTTACTAAGAGTGTTGTGCTAGATTTATGTTATCGATTTTGACGTGAGATAGTCGTCGAAACCGTTAGAAGTCACTAATTTAAATCTAATTTTTAAGAATTTATAGTAAAATAATTAAATATATTGAAGGTTTCGCAAACACTGTCTCACCTCGACATCGAATTAGGATCAGTGTAAATTTTAGAAGGTACTGAATTATGTTAAAATGACTGATTTTTATTATGCGTTTGAAAGCCTAAGATTATGTAGTTCGGTTACTTCATTACATATAGACTTCGAATATCTATTGTAAGAACACTCTAGTTTGCACTCAAAATGAATATTCAAATCTCAATAATAAAGCAATTCTCGTTAATTACTATTTGTGTAAGTAGACGTTAATAGTTAGCCCGAGATTGATATTCTAGGTTTTATTGTTCTTTTGTAATAATTATCATTACACTGCCAGTAATCATATATAGACGAATTACGATAGCGTTTTGTCCGATTTTATATTTCTGTCGTATACATATTATAATATTGTATATTGATTTTTTGAACTTTTTTATAATGAACGTGATACTTTTGTCCGCTATCGACAGTGACGTGCCACTCGATGCACAAAACTGATTTAATTTGAATAAGCTCTGCGATGTCTCAAATGTGTGTACCTACCTTCTTACTACCTATACAGTTTAATACGTTTATACCAAAGATATGTAGATAATTGCTGTAAATATTGTACGCTCATGCATCTGTCATGTCAGACTAAATGATCGTTGTTACTTTAAATGCGAAAACGTTTGTGTTCGAAATTTAAGCATGACGAGTAACGCCGCGCAGCTGGGACCTACTAGCTACCGCTATTGAGCACGTTACTGCTTCCTAGTAAAGATACGTACACATGAAAATGACACTTTGTTCACTTTTGATGATAATTAGAATACTGAATGTACACTAATTAAGACGGCAGAGCACACAACCCCAGTACAAACATGAGGCGAAGCACGCCACACGCCACACCGTAACACAATAATCGGTGCACGTAATTTTATTTTAGACATTAATTATTACCTATGTGGTTATGTTTTGTTTCAACTGTGATTATTTAGTTGTACAACTCTGAAAATTACATAAAAGAATGAATAAAGTATTAAAAAATGTAAACCTGTTTTATTTAATCTCCTTGTTCCTACTTGTCATCGAATTACAAGCGTAGGCTATTGTTTGTATTTAAATGAAGTCGTTGTAACAATTGTCATGCACACACAATATCAAAATCAGGTACAACAGTATAATGTTAACACATTTCAATTTAAAAACCATGCTACTATAAAATAATATAAATAATGTTGTGAGGACATAACAATATAACCCAAATTTTAAAATATAAAACACATAATATAATAAACAATTAATTACACAAAAATAGAGTTATAGAGAAATATAGGGTTTATAATGTTAAATATGTGAATAAACTTTTGTAGTCAACTCAAAATCTTTAATCGTAAAACTGCTTACTCTATTTGCATACATATTTGCCTTGATCTCAAAGGAATACCAACGAAATCTGTAGTGAGCATTCATGGAAACGAATTACAATTAATTTACAGCAACATTAGTGGATAAACTTGCCGTCACTCTTATGTGAATATTTAATAAAAATACATCATTTATTGCAACTTATCTTTTCTGTACACAAATTTTGAGAATTCTGCAACGGATTGTTCAGTCTGATACAACATTTCATGGAATACAAATACGTTCCGTTTTGATGGATAGCTTTTATAATACTTTTGAGTGCAGCCGGCCCTAGGGCCGAATAGATTTCCGTTCAATAACTATATGTTGCGAAAATATTTTGTGGTAACTCTTTTATGGTAGTTCACTTGAGAAATCACGTCACGCTTTTTGAAACACACCTACTCGTTTGGTCGTGCATAAATTTAAGGGGGAGAATATCAAATCGAGAAATAAATACAATTTTTAAGACAGTGACATTATTAACTTATAGACAAATAAAAAACCACCTTGCCATCGATCTAAATTCGCATAAATCTCGTCGTTAAAGTTGAATTTTATTTTACTTTGTATTAGCATTTTCGAAAACATTTTTCTAAAAAAATAACATTCATCTTCAACGTTGAATGTCTAAAATGTATAGTAAGTGGTTTTCTTCTTTTCAACCGTGGTGTCACGTGTTTTACCTAATAATGATTGATACCAATACACACTGCAAGTCTATATTAACTATTCATACATTTTGTTACTTAATTTTTGCATAGAGATAGATATGGCATAAATATTTATTAAATAATATAAATAGTAGGTTTGTTAAGGTTAAGTATTTCACAGAAAATAAGCTAAGAATAGTCAAAGGTTAAATTAAATAAATAGGTACCGTCTTATTCATATAACACAAAAATGAATAAAATCCACGATAAGGGTAAACTATGAGCTTCGTTAAGGCTACCTACGTTCATATTCATAAGTGATACGGAGGAAGCTTTATAAAGATGATTTTGGCGTAGAAGCATTTAAGAGTAGGTACCTACCAAAGGTTCTTGAGCTTTCATGAAAAATGTTTGGACGTATTTCTACCATTTCACACATTATTCCCGCATTATGGTAAATTCTATTAAGTGCTTTGCGAATTTATAGCATGCAAACTGCTTTATTTCAAAGGTAATTTGTATGAATTAAACGCTGAATTTCCATAAAGATAAATTAATACGAGTTTATTTAAGTGCAAAATAAATATCGTACCTATTTACGAGAATGTTTAAATTCGTGCACTCCATTTGCCACATACCTACATACATACGCTACGTTAAATCCTATTTAATAAAATACAAAGCTAATAAATTACTTACTTATAAATAATACAACGAGTAGGAAAATGATTGTATTAATATGAACAATTTGAACTTTTGTCTTATTGTTATTATGCAAATCAAAAATCATTTATAGTACCAATGAAGTATTTGAACGGCTACAAATTTAAATTTTAAACATAAAAGAAAATGTTCGCTTAAAGTTTTATCTTTTCTAATTTATCTGGATTCTCTCTATTCTTCGAAAATTTTGGCTCTTTATGGAATATGGAAACTTCATCGAATTAACTTGATACAATATTATATATATACACATAGCTACTTTCATTACCTATAATTTTATTAAATTTCAAATATGAGTAAATTATGTTATATATTTAAGTATCTAAGCTGTGGTTTACATATTATAATTAAAACAAAATATTGTATTCCAACATTTATTACTGACAAGAGGCCATGACATGTAACATCTGTAAAAAGATAAAAGGAAGTAGATATGAAGTCACTGACGATTCTTGAAAATATTTGTAACAGATTTGAAGCACGATTTGGTCATTATTATTCTAAAGACGTTTCATTTTCAAACACAGCAAGTGTGACCATGCGAAAGACTAAACTGACAGATGTCTTACATGATCTTAGAAAACATTTTAAATTCTTGTTCTTATATTTCGCAAAAATATTGTCGTATGTTACCAAATGGTATGGTAAAAGGCAATGTTTTGCTTTGATTTATTTTATTTTTATCCATCTTTAACGGTTTGCTGTATATAATACTATGTGTATTACATATGAAAAAAATTCAAAATTAAAAAGGGATGAGGTTTCATTTGAATCAAGTAGCCAATATTTCGTTGGGAATCGCCAAATATCTCAATAAGCATCCTTAGCATGTTCTAATAAATTTCAATATGAGCTCTAAGGTAGTTCCATACTATGCTTAACGACTACAAATGAAATAATTTCCACGAGAATAAAATGAATTGAATTTTAAATGATGATTGATAAAATTTTGTTGCTTTCAGAATGCTGTTTAAAATAATGAAACCGCTTGCATTTAATGCGTAACCACATTCGAACGAGCAAATGCCTACTCGTCTCTGTAATTTTGTGGGCGCAATTATTATCAATCTTTGTTGCATACAAGTTTTGATAGACTTATTTAAATTTTTTATTAACATATTTTGCTTCGAAAAGAAATCTAAATTAATAACAGACTTGTAAAAAGGAAACCGAGTAAAACACGCGCCATTCAACATGAAACTGAGACAAGCAATTTCGCGTAACTCCACCGTGCAATCTCACAACCTCGTCTGTTCCCGCTCGATTAATTTGAAATTAAGTGAAAAATCACCCGCATTGAAATGCAAACCACAAATCGTTTTGGTATCAAACACTATCTATCTACTGTTCAATACTAAATCGAAATATACCTACTGACACAGATTTTTGTAATGCAATATAGATTGCTTAAAATATACCTTATCTTGTGTTAGAGTAATAACTTATAATTAGTAATATTTCGTTGTAATTGGTTCTATACATATTTCTATGATTCTTAATATTTATTAATGTTAGCTTTTTAGTGAGGATTGATAATTATTGACTGAGAGTGTAACAAAAGTAAGAATAGACAAATATATCAGAAAGAGATAAGAGAGAGAAAAGAAAAAAGGCATATCAGTTGGCCTTTTTTTATAATTTTAATGAAAATATTTTCTTAATACATGCTTTCTGTGTAGCTTTAACCATTAAAGTTGTATACGCGATGGAAGCTTAAAAATTGGAGTAACTTCTCCCGTTTTCCTAAATTCCTTCCTTCACTGCTCTGTTTCTATTGATTGTAACATGATGGAAAGTACACTATTCCTTGCTCAGGAGTGTGAAGAATGATTGTTCCAAGTTTCGTTAAGTTTCCATAACGGTTATACAAACAGACAGACAGACATACAAGAAATTTACTAATTGCATTTTTGGCATCAGTATCGATCCCAAATCACCCCCTGATAATTATTTTCGAAATATATTTAATGTACAGAATTGACCTCTCTACAGATTTATTCTAAGTACATAGACTTTTAAAAAAAAATTAGCATTAAATACATTTTTTATCATTAAATATATTCCATTACCTATCCCAAGTTTTATGAAAAATCAACGTAGTAAGGAACTTCATTTTATTTCGTTTTAATTTTAAAAGATTCAAATACCAACTTCTTTCATGGAACTTCGCTTCGGTAGAAAGGACAAATCCTAGAAATCTTAAAGAAAAAATGTGGATGTGGACCTTTTAGCACTTTCAAGTTACACTTCAGCATAGAGTTTAATGTTTCTGAATTCTATTCCTTGTTATAACGAGAAATGGAAGTAAACGGACGTACCTATGAAATTCAAAATTCAAAGTTATTCTGTAATTATATACTACTTTTAACAATTAGTTTGTTATCCTCAACTCCTCAATAAAATAGGAAATTTGTATCGCTTGGTATTTGTATTGAGGAGTTAAATTACATATTAGCACATAGTGATAAACATATCACATTAAATATAATGAGATGCTAAACAGCACTATATAAATTTGACATTTTGCGGAAACAACCACACCCTCCGAAGGGATCCAACACATATTCCCAAACAAGCCATGGACTGGAATCCCCAAGAAAAACGCAGACGTGGCCGCCCAAAACTGACCTGGCGGCGTACTATCATCGATGAAGCGAAGGCCTTCGGCAAGACCTGGAGTGAGGTGAAGCGAGCTGCCCAGGACAGACCGGGATGGCGACGCACTGTGGACGCCCTCTGCCCCAGCTAGGGGATATAGGACCTTAAATCAAATAAATCATTCATGGATTTATTTTTCAAACATTGCTTTATATAAATCTCACTTTAACATAAGACTTTTGAGTAGACAGGTAAGTACTTCGTTTTAATGCGTAGTTAGAAATTGTAACTCGTAATTGCGAGTGGTTTGCGCCGTAATCGCGCACCTCAAAGAGAAACCTAGATCATGTAAGCGTGTGTTTCCTAACTGTAGACTAATTAGGTTTTGTTCTTAACGTGACGGAACTTAAATACGTTAAATAGAAAGGTCACGTTAAATTGGGCTACACAGTTCCAGATTTAGTACTTTCATTGCTGGTTATGCATTTATCTATTCAATTTAATTTGCTTCTTGTCTTCTTTGTCTATTATATAAATCTACCGCTAAAAACCGATTTAATCTATTTGTGTGAAATCGATTTGTGTGAAATATACAATTGTAATGAAAATAAAGAAGACAGTACATTTTTTTTTCAAATAAAAGCTTCTACACTTATATATGAATATTTTTATTTAGGTATACCCATATAGGCACCTTAAGATGCCCGTTTTACATTGTAGTCGTTGGGAATTTTAAAGCAAAATTTACAATTTAGGTACACAACAATATATTACATATTTGCAAAACATATTTGGGTTGGGTTAAAACCATAAAGAAGTTATAAATATATTTTCCCGGTTGAATATGAGTAATTTATTGCAACGTAGTAAAAGTCATTCGACATGATGATCGCAGATTAACATTTTTTGAATAGCTTCATGTTCTATTCAAGCTTTATCGTAATATTATAGATTCGTATTTATCATTTTTTCTATGTAAAAAGTTTTCAGATTGATAGCCTTTATAATTTTTCTAATATCTTCAATATATAACTAACAAAGGCTAGTGCATTCTTTGTTTCTTTTCCAGCTTTCGCTCGCTTAGAATGCATGATAAAAAAATTACCGCAAATTGGTTATCAAAAACGACGAATGATGGCACAATAGGCTGTCCATTGTTTTTTCTTCCGCAGAGCCGAGTGGCGAAACGCTCACATGACCTAGTAACATAGAGAATGCATACCTAAGCACATATTGTGAAATATTATGCATTTTTAAATGAATCTCTCTGTAAACGTTTACGGTAAAATGCTATAAGGACAAAAAATAAAACATTATTCTGGCTTTAAATATAGTAATTATAAACTTACTAGATAAAATGTAAAAGAAACAACAGAAATATGTTAATTATTACTTTATATCAGTCGTATGATATTTATAAAGCGCTTCTATTATAGGTACTGAAAATTTATTTAACATGAATCAGTCAAATTTGATGATCTGCCTTTTATTAATTGTCATATTATATATAAATAATTAATCACGATATTTGTATATCTATAATTCCATTTCGGAGCCGTACTTTGTAACGAATGTTTTACTGAATTTCGAGACAATTCGTTTTAATGAGCGATGGCTTTAATCGCTTCAATATTTCAAACTACATTAAGCAGATGATGATTATAGAAATAAGTGACGTACTTAACTAACTTTTATGAGACATGAGATATTTTATAATTGTAACAATATTATTTCACAAACTAGGTATATTACCTACATGAAAATACCAATCACTGGCAGAGTTATGAAAATAATAGAAGCGATAATATGCTTGCATTATTTTTGGGACCACCTTACGTGTGTTCAAAGCGTGGATATTAATATTGTCTAAAAACAGGCGTGATTTGAGCGGTACCAAAAAAATAACAATTATATGGCGATAGTACTAGTAGTAAATCTGGATTTGTACCGTGTACGCGTGAATTAAACAAGCAACATCTTTCTTTCGTACGTCAACTTTCGCACAGGTCTTTACAGCAACCTATTTTACATCAAAAACTAAATATAAACGATTTTATATACGTTAGATTCCAGCTTGACTTTTTACTTACAAATAAATTAAATTTTATTGTTAATACCTACATTACCTTAACGATACTAAATGCTAAATATGACTTATAACAACAAACTCTTGTGTATTTTGAAATAAGTACCTATGTAAAAAGTATCGTTATCGCTTAATACTTAGGTACGTCTACCCAAGCGACAAAACTATTGAGCAACATATCTTGTTAAGCGCTATCATAACAGGACCTTTATCAAATATTCTCACCACGTTCGAGACAGTTCACAGAAGTTAATGCAATTTGGTAGCTCAAGTTTGCATCTAAATCATACTCAGTGGATGTTGCATCCATATCTGATATTTGCAAACATATCGAATAGTGTCACGGTATCCATGTTATTATTTTCATTCGAGCCCTGATGGATTATATCAGTGATTACAACATAGCCATTTCTTACAGAAGCTGTCGTGTCCGTGTTTTGCCTTTCTTTACGAAGTTATATGGTAAGCTTTGTAAGGTTTTCTTTATAATTTCATTTAAATTTTATTAAGAATTAGAACTCGTATACAAGTATTTAATGTTTAGTTTTATTTTGTATCAAACATGAAGTAGGTATTTTTATAAGTACATCATATTATGTATCTGTAGTTCTCCTTCTCTTAACAAATTTAATACATTTAATGTCCCAAGTGCTCCGTTAATATTTTTATGTAAATTGTATACTTAGGTAGATATATAAGCATTATAATTTATAAGATAAATTAGTTGCAGAAAATTCGTATTCAATAACCCATTTGGCGCAGAGGGATGTTTTGTTTGCCAGGGTTGACTATGGTTAAACCTACGTATAAAACATTATACATTTTAATGTAATTTTCTTAGCAGTTATTAAATAATATCATATTTTGCACAAAGAATTCCTTTCTACTTTTAATTACCTTTGTAAGTGTCGACAAACAATCAGAAATGTTAGAAAAGCTGTTAAGAAGTATTAGGAATGTAAAACGTAATTACACCACCAAAACTAATCAGTCCAGTCTGATTGGCAAAATATAAAAAATAGAAACAATCCTTCTGTAGTGAATTAAGGCTAGCGAGAACGTTTATCAAACAGTTGTGAGTTGCGACCTCTCGCAGTTTAATTAAATTTTTAATTTATTGTGAAGGCGTATGGCGAGCGCCGCCGGAGCGCTCTCTGCCGGCAATTGGCCTTATCTATCCCGTTTCTTGAGTTTAGACTTTGAAGTTACACTCATTTACAATTTGTTTGACACAATTTTTTTATAATTATTTTTTTTACGATTTGGGGTAGGAAACTTTTGACTTAAATAGGGATGAATTTTTGCTTATGTTAAAAACTAACAAAAAGAAAGCTTGTTAGTGGTTAAAAAGAATATGTCAGATATATTCTTCTATATAATATATCATATATATTTAACGTTATAAATAACTTTAGGTCTAGGTTTTCGTGCATATATTGTACTATTACAATATCAACAGCAGATTTGAACTACAAACAATGCTCGAACTGGATCTGTACGTACCGGTCTGAGTGCACCATCGAACCGAAATTGTCTTTTATTTAAACTCTTTCTGTTACATAATATAATCTGTGTTTAGTTCGTAAAATAAAAACGGCTAAAGTATGCAACATCAGTCACTCGCCCCTGTATTCTTTATAGACACGGGTAACGCTGCGCCTCGCGTTTGAGGCAACTGAGTAACTGCGTGATAACTCAGTTATTTTTTAAAATACGGTAACTGAATGCCAGCAGCGCAGTGCAAGGGATGTTAAAAAGAGCTAATAATACATCGATCTCGAATAAGCGTCCTTAACGTCGTACGCAAGATCAATTATCAATCAGATCGATAAAAAAATCAATTAGGCCATAAGAACCTATTACGACCTAATTTTTCTATACCATTATAAGGGTCAAATACGAAAACCATGTGTCAGCTTACAATTCAAACAAAACGGCTGAAGCTCTGTGAACTACCCGTTTAAAAAACGCGCCGTTTTTATGCTATGTTAGATTACTCGGATCGTATACTTTCACAACGATTTTGAGTAACGGAATAACAGAGTTAACTGTTGTGAGTTACTGAGTGAGCCGCGACAAAACTTGCTAAGTTGCCCATCTCTATTTCTGTAAGCAAGGCAAGATTGATGACACTTTGATAAAGCGGAAGGATAACGACACCAAGTAAATATAGCGACTATAGATATAAATGAACAGCTATGCAGATACCGCACCATCATTTGTTACAATTATAATTGTATTAAAAATGTTTTTGTTTAAAATAATAAATACCAAACGAATTTCGACGTAACAAAAAGTTATTAATAATTACGGTATATATTTTATAATAAAATATCTTTGAGTAAAACGTGAAAAGCAAATAAATAGATGACCAATAAATATATGTTATCACTAAGTATAAACTGTTTCGTATTAATAAAAATTATCTAGTAAACTACCTCTTTAAAAAAGACAACACAATTTTTCTCTTAAAATACATGATCTCTATATTCCTTCAGGTGAATTCTATTTATTCAATAGAGGTGGTTTTCCCGAGTGGGTAAGAGCTAAGTAAAATAACTCAAACAATTTCACGAATGAATGAAATCAACCGCACTCAAACGTAGTTACCTAACTCTTTAGCGAAGTGAAATTTCATTTTAAAGCAGAGCCTTGTAAAAATTTCCCTTTGTCGTTGACGGAATAGTAAGCCACTACAATGCAGTACAGAAAATTGGGAAATACGAATTCTATTTTGTTCTTTTGTAGGTTTATTGCTACGTTTGGGCACGCGCTGCTTGCTTAATAGCTAAAATATTACTATCATAACGTCTATTCTACGAAAGCGAACACTCTTACCGATTTAAAAGCTTGGCACTGTTTAACTGTACCCACCTATATAGGTGATAAATATGTTATTCGAAATTTATTAGATACTAAAAGAAACAGATTATCGAAGTAAGATTGTCTACTTACATTTATGAATTAATCTCTCATTATGTTTATTATATTCTATTGATCTTATTATGAAGCAACATAATAGCGTGATACTTAGGCCAAACAATCCATCAACATGGATTGGTCAAAGGGAACTGAATTAATTCTGCTAACTAATTTTTCCTACCTCATTTATCTCCGAGCTTCGCAACAAAACGTAACTTTATCTCTTTATTCATAAATAATTTGATATTTTTCCATTAGCTCCAATAATACAATACTACCCGTGCCTCGCGTTCACCTACAAATAGCGGGATAATTAATTCCGTATATTTCGAGGACTGAAGGCAGGTACACCTTTACACTCGGGTGTAAGGGTGTTACAGACACTCGGATTTACAAAACATATTATTAGGAAGCAAAGAATTCTACTTACACACATACCTTATGCATATTTGGATTTTTACCTCAGTTTTCCTTATATCCATAACCCATCCATAATACCAGTAAGAATTTGACCGATCAAAACTAAGCAAGAAATATCACACCCTTACCAACCGAAACATTATAAAATTTTGTTACGTAGGTATTCATCAATCATTTTCATATGATATATTTGACTTTGTACTCCTATTTCTCATTGCTCACCTTTAACTCCTATGTTTCAATATTTTATTAAAAATCTTTTTTTTGCTATAGGTATGTGGGGTCTAGAGGGGTGCTGAATACCAGGAGCAACTGAAAATTTATATACCTAACTAGCTGTTGCCCGCGACTCCGTCCGTGTGGACTTTCATATAATCTTTGACCCCCCCTTCCCCCCTTATAATCCTTTTTACCACGCTTTATATTAGCTTGGGTTGTATCTATGTAATGGAATCTTTGAGCATAAATTTGACCGATTTCCAGAAGTTCGATTAATTTGAAACTTTGCACACGTATTAAGGGCCGATGACAATGCAATAATTTAATAACAGTTTCCCAATATCAAATTTTCTACTTTTTAGTTCGATTAGCTATAAAAGCGTGGTTTTTTAGTTTTTTTAAACTATAATTTATTTCCAGTTAAAAAGTAGCCTATGTTTTATCTCAGGCTCTAGACCATATGAGTACCAAATTTCATTACAATCGGTTCAGCGGTTTGGCCGTGAAAGCGTGAAAGTTTTTGGGGGTTGATTTTTTTTAAAATAAGTAACTTATGTCCTTCCCCAGGCCATCTGTGTACCAAATTTCGTACTAATCGGTTCAGTAGTTTTAGCGTGATGGAAAGACAGACAGACAGATAGAGTTACTTTCGCATTTATAATATTAGTATGGATTAGTATGAATGTTTTGATTCCCTTGGCAGTCTCGAACTCATAGGATATACGTTTTTTGCTGCTGAATAAACAGCTCAGGGTTTGGATATTTTTACTATTTCAAGGGGCCTTAGACTGGACTTGAAGTAGGTGTATATACGATTTAAATTTTTATCGCAGTACCTTCGCACTTTTCTGAAGTAAAGGTACGGACAGACTAACGACAAAGTAATAGAGGATCGATTATTATTTATTTGATATAAAACTTACTTGGTGCTATCAATATTTATACATAAATAATTTATTTACTTCAACGAAAGATTCTACAAGCGGACATTCCAGACAAACAGAAATATGGAAGCCATCTTTTAGAACCTACGTGCCTGTAAGACTTACAGAAACTTTGATTTAAGCATAAAGTTTTCATCTTCCGAACAAACTAAAAACCTTGTCTCGAAAATTTGGCACGGTTAACACGTGCGACATAAAAACAAACGATATAGATTTTAACTTGTTAAATTGTAAGAGTACACAGCAATTTTATATCCATAAATTAAAATACTTAAATCTGTATTGTACAATGATAATTAAAAATTATTGTAAAATGAAATTAATAATGAACCATGGATTGTACTATATCATTATTAATAATTATAGTGAATTAATTATTAGTGTTTAAGATATCCTTAAACTATTGTAGCAAATTATAGATATCCTACGTAAAAAAAGTTAAACTTACAATCGCATCGAGTGAAAATAGATCCACAACAGGCGAGCTCACCTTATTGAGCCTAAGGGCATAGTGTTTGTTTAGCGCTTAGAATACCTACTCGTATATAATATACCTACGTACTATCTCGCGATCAGTAGGTAAAGCTTCATTCCAGGACTTTCTTAATGGCAATTTATTTTTATTTTAAGTAAATGGTGGAGGGGGATGTATAATAATAAATGCACTCTAGATTTTGGTTGTTTATTTTCAGGAAGCAAACGATTCACAGCATTGGTGGGATAGAGAGGTCTTAAAATACTGGGCCGAAACACACAATTCCTGAAATGCTGATATTTTTTATTAGTAGAAAGTACAACAGCATATAAGTAAGTACCCAAATATAAAAATGGGAAAACAACGATATAAATACATCGCTTAAGGGCAGTAGTACAATTTATTTAGTAAAGCGAGTTCTTTTTGTATTTATTAAGAACTATTATCTAGTTACACACCTTACTAAGTCACAATTTCTAATTATGTCAAAAATTAATTATCACATTTATAACATCATGTACAAAGTAAAAAATATTCTCATACTTCTACTAGTACAAAATAAAGCTGCATATCATCGCAACTGTTACTTTGGGTCCTTGTTCGTACTACGTGAAAAATAAATTAATTATTTAACATTTAATGTACTTATATTTCTCTTGTGGAAAATAGGACAAAAATAAGAACATCGAAAATGCCCACTACCAACATACCAGACGTTTAAAAATATGTAGGCATTGACTGGCTGGTTTATGCTGTACGTATTAAAAATAACGGAATAATTAATATTGAAAAAAGACACTAGATAAGAATATTTTACGAATTTTATTAATTACTTTATGCAAACGTCAAACAATAAACTGTAATTCGGTTCTCACTTGTCTATTACTGTTATAACATTTTAATAAATATTATAGCTAATAAAAAAAACATCTACACACTAACCGCGAATATTAAAGGCCCTAATCTTGCCAGATTAAAACAGTAATTTAACGCTTAGTAGCTGCTAAGTACGTCTAAGTGTTAAGAACGATTAAATACAAAAAAAATATTTAATTTCTATTAGCTACGTCACAAAAGCGAAAAAAAATTTTTTGTTAGTCTTGGGTACAATTTTAAAAAAGTCGAAAAAATTTTAAATGATTAACGTATCTTCGATTCGAATAATTGATTTTCTGACTGGCAAGAAGGTTCAAAGGGATAAAGAACAAAGTCCAAGTTGAGATTATTTAAAAGTAAATAATACAAACGTACACTCAACGTAGTATGTTCGAAATAAGCACTTCATAATGCGAGATCCGATTGATATGCAGTTTCTAAAAGCTATTTAACTTTGCGAGTGTTAATTCCACTGCACGACTACAGAAATATTAATGATAAAAATGTTAAGTTAACCTCGCTATTTTTATTTAACTTTTTTAATCGTTCTAAATATTACAATAGAATCGTTAAGATTTACATAACACAATAGTTATCTGGACATACAACCTTTATAAGGAGTGATAATTTTTATTAAAGTATAACAGTCCCAGCGGTTCAGCTTAAAACTTTAAAATTGCAATCATTATGTTCCAAACGCTTAATTATAATTTTTTGATTTATTAAATAATTTTATGTACAGTAAGTATTTAAAAATCATCGTGCACGAAATACACTTGGGATAGTTTATATAATAATAATTATAAATACGTAAATCCGAACGCAGTAACGCAAGGGATACCTACAAAGTCGCATCGAATCGGCCACAAGCCCGCACCCACCTATGCGTGAGACTCGTTTGACTCGATTAAAAAAATATAATTATGCGAAAACAATTACAACCCTTACAATTTGAACTGTTCTCAACAACGGGGAGCATAGAAATGCAGAATTGTGATTTGTGACAGTGATTTTTGATAAACAATAGATAACGCTATAAGGGACACTCTATTACAAGGTAATTTACAAATATCGAATCTCTAAACAATATCTAATTATATAACCTGGACTATTTACAACGTACGATAACGCCGCACGGCGTGGCATCCCGCTTAAATATTTATAACTATTTACAATGACTATTTATAGACACTAAATTAATTAATTTATAAGAGCATTGCATTTCCATGAGCTTGATCAAAGTATTCTATTGTTCAATACATATAAAATGATTCAAATACACACATACTCACCTGTACATGTTCAGTCACGAAATTCATAAGTATTTACTTTGCACTAAGGTTTTCTTCCAAATCTATTGAACAAACAGTCCCTTGATTCAATTTGAACGCTGATTTTGAAGATTCAATTTCTTAAATCCGTATCTAATATAAGTCAGTCTTGGGTCAAAGGAAACTTCGCTATTATAATAATGTGATCACAAATGTAGTTTGAATGAACTGTATATTGAATAGTTTAGAAGGCTCTCGAGCAAAACATTTGAACTTATGTGGTGTTATTACTTATTGCTTATTACGTACTTTGATATGAGTAGACAAGCAGATATACTTAGGGAATTCCATTTTCTTTCATAACAAATATTGTGCACACAATTTAATAACAAAATGTATACAGTTAAAAACCTTTCGTCCGCGTAATTTAAATTCAAAAACTTTATTTATATATGTGTGCGTTCATCTTTAAAATATTAGTTAAACAAGTATTTTCTCTGAAGTAATTGTCATTCTTCCCCCAAAAGTATTAGTATGGCACCTTTTAAAACATTGCTTCAAAATTTTGCAAAAATGGATTCAAACTGAAGTTTAACGCTGTCCTCATACGATGTACAATTTCTATATGGAATTCCCAAATAATTCTGGAATTAGTCATAATCACGCTGTAACTGCACTTTTAAATCTACGGACTGATTATATTATTCATAACAAACTATATTAGGTATATATGTTTAAACTTTGTACTTCATCGAAAGTATTCTTATTTACTCTAATATCGATTTACTGGGCCTAAAACGATCAAAAGTGCAATCACTTATAAATACAAATGAAAACGCATCAATACTTCGAATACGTCAGTCGGGCGCGCTACCGCGGAGCGTGTCGGTCTAGGATCGGAACCGTCCGTCTACTGCACACAAGCGTGGCGCTACTTGTCCGCGGGCTCGGGCGGCGCCGCGCCGAAGTCCAGCTGGTAGCCGCCCGCGCGCGTCATCTCCTCCATGCTGGGCTCCTTGCACTCGTGGCCCGCGTGCCCGGCCGCGCCGCAGTTCCAGCACGACAGCTTCGGGGGCGCGTACAGCACGGGCACGAAGCCGGCGTACGGCGCCGCCGCCCCGTACGGCGGGGGCTCCCCGTTGGCGAAGGGCGGCGGCGGCGGGCGGTAGGCCG
>JADANM010006787.1:4431914-4442930 GCA_026213755.1 Eurema hecabe | reverse complement strand
GGCGTGCCCGGCGGGGACGACGCGGCGCTCGAGCCGCTGTCGGAGGACGAGCGCGGGGGCGGGCAGTACGCGGCCGCGCGCCGCCGCACGCCGTTCAGCTTCTCCAGCGACCTGTACTGATGGTGAACCGCGTTGATCTCGCGGAGTCTCTCTTCACCCATTGTGTGTCGTAGCTGTGAATCACAAAATACCAAATGAATCGACTGTTATATACAAAGTTAACATAACCTATAAATATAAACATGGAAAACCACTTACCACTAACCATTATTCTTTATTTCTTAAGATACACAAAGTAGAAAAGTGAACTGACATTACGTCCTGTAATGTGATTGATTGATAAAAATGTTACAAAATCAAATCTTACCTCCCCAACAGCTAGTGCGTCAAAGTTGGAAGTGAGGTGAGCTATAGGCGGGTCTGTGGGCAGCGGCGGCGAGCGGTCTCGCGACAGGCGTCGCCGGGAGCGGGGCGACGCCGCGCGACTGTCGCCTGGCGACGACACCAGCGGCGACGGCGGCGCACCTGGCTGGTAGTTCATCACCTATGAAGCAACATGATATACTATACATGTGTTTTATTAAGCACTAACGACTGGTCCCGGCATCGCACGTATAGATATAGTATATATTAGTCAGTGATAATGTAGCTTTCTATTGAAAAAAGAATGATTAAATTTGGTTCAGTACTTTTTGAGTTTATTTATTACATACAAAAATACAAATCTTTCTTATTTATAACATTAGTGTAGATTATTGATAAAGAAAAAATAATTATTCTTGAATGGTGATGTGTTTGTATACTATCGCAATTTTTATAAATATAATAGTACAAGAAAAGTTTGCTCTACAAAAGGTTATATTAATATGATGAAGTAAGCAAATTTATAAGATTATATCATATAAACATAAACATAGATCATAACATGGTTTACAATCTCATCACATCACTCAAAAGAATGATTGTCAATCACTGAATATATTAATTCAACAAGTAAATAAAACAGAATAATTCTAATACCTCCAAAGGTTGGTTAAGTGGTGATACTATAATGTTTGCAGGCCATGTGTGCTGTCCCATATATTCTCCTAAGTTATACTGTGGTATGGGCAACCCTGGCGGTGGATGAGGAACATCAGACAGCATCGGCAACCCTGCAGTTGCACTTATTACTGTCGGGGAGCTTATTTCTTGTACTGCATCAGAACTCGGAGGCTGAAATGAAATATATATTCTATACATTTTAAATAGAACACTTAAAATTCATTGACATTGTACTGTTATGAAATAATGAAGAATTACACAACTATCACTCTTTATCAGTAAAAGGTTATCAACCTCTTAAGATGCTTGATTTTAGGAGATTTTATGAACTAGGTATATTTAATTTTTCATTCACATAGCTTTTTAATATATTGAACATACAGACTATTAAAACCATATAGAAAAGAATATCAATTACAAACATATACATTATTTTTTCTTTAAAATAATATAGTAATTCTATGTAATCAGATACCTTATAAAATTGTCTTATTTTAAATTCAGATTGTAAACAATGAAATTGTTCCTATAAGATGTTAAATCTTATAAGAATTACTATAGGGATAAGTATTTTATAAGGCCAAGGATAAAAAATTTGGTAATTGTTAGTAAATCTATGCATAATTAAGACTTACCTGTACTGTAGGGGTTTTTACAAACATAAGCCCAGGTGGAGGCCCCATATTGGTAATATTTGGTGGTGGAACAGACATATTAGGTGTAATACTAGGCTGAGTGTGACAACCACTTGCCGGTGTTACATTTATATGATCTTGCTGCTCTTGGTATTGCAGGCGTTGGTCTTCCAACTTTAACTTTTCTAATATATCACCAAAATGTGACTTTTGATCAAAAGTAAAGGCAGGATGATGTAGTGCCATAGTGTATAACAGAAGAATTTCCTCGAGAAGATCACCATAGAGTCCTTTTAAAAGGCCGCTTTGCTCTAAATTTACCATAGCATTATACAATGTGGTAGCACAAGCAAAATTGCATGACCTTAGTAAAGACACATATAAAGCCATTTTTCGTCGAGTCCTAGAATCTGTGTCCGCTCCTCCAATATCCGCGGCAAGATCTGTCGGATTATTAGCTCTGAGTTCTGCTCCACGCAACTCCTGAAAGTCTCGTTTTCCGAGTTCTTCCAAGTACGTTCCTATGAAACGTAATTCGAATGGCAAGCACATATTTAGTAATGTACACATTGCATCTATACGTTTATAGCTTTCCAATTCTTTAAACCATGATACCACGTCCTCTTTGCAAACCATTTCCAGAACACATTGAAATTTTATGAGAAGAATCAACCGGTCCCCTGTGGCCGTGGCGCCTCCTTTTTCTATAATTTTTGGCACAAAATCTTTGTGAGGTGAGATGGTATAAATCGAAATTTTTTCGATTGTAACATTAGTAACTAAAACTTTAAACCTTTTATCACTATTTCCTCAGTACAGTATATTGGTTAAGCAACTACGAGCATTGCTAGTAGTTTTGTCTTGTCTATTATTTATGGTAAAGATGGCAATTTATTTTTACAGACTGCTTCAAAAGTTGATAATTGTTAAAATTGCCATTAATATAATTAAAAAAATTAACTTTTATCTGACTTTCGTAGATTGAATATTTTTACAAGATTAGTAGGTATACAGAAATTGAATGATATTATTTTTAATTTTTTCATAAGCAGCTTGCGAATCTTAATAAGTATATAGTAATATCTATATCTTATAATAAATTAATCAAAACAGTAATGGAAAATCATTTCTAAATTAAAGAATTAAATCTACAGTTTCATAAGAGTTTCATCACAGATTAGAAAAATAAAGAAAAATATTTAAAAATATAAAGGGGATTCACCGAGCAAAAGATTTGTTGAATAAATATTATAAAAGATGACATATATTATCTGCAATAATATTGTTACTTCTTAAGTTATCTGAGTTTTGGCGGGAATTGTGCGGCGTCTATATGTAATCTCGATTGAATATTCCTTTTTTGGTGCATAAAGTGATTTAATGTATGATTGTGATAGTGTATCATGCAGTAAACTAGCTAATAAGTGTCCAAGAAATGAAGAATTCATTTGAGAGCGCTTAGTAGCGCCGTTCCGATTGCTCCAAGATTCGTCTAGGTTCTTCGTAAAGTTCACTATCACTTTACGAAGGGCAGAAAGAAATGAAGTGAAGTGTAAAAATAATTAATAAGATATGACCTAAAGGTCTTTGTTACCAGGTCATTAAATTAAATAAAATAAAAAAAAATCTTAAGTTATCTGTATTACAATACAATCGGATACACTTTCGGAATGTCGAAATGAAGAATATTCTAGTTCAATATAAAAAATCATTTATAGAATCTAAAACAAGTTAGTATAGTTAATTTATTTGTAAAAGATTATTTTCTATAAAAATAAATATATTGAATAAAATAATCTATAAAACATTAACACTAAATAAATTAGTACCTGTGTATCCGGTTTGTATTAAATGTTACTCGGCATATTTTTGACATTTGCCTAAATTCTACAAGAAGAAAGGAATACTGTTTTAATTGCTCTACAAATTTGTTTATTTGACTTGTTTATTTCATAAGGGAAACCTTATCACATTAAGTATGGCTCCCGTTGATCAAGATGTCGAAATGAAGAACGTGGATAGTCCAGCGGCTGCTAGTGACGCCGATACCAATGAAGTAAAGAAAGATGCTGATGTTTTAACTGTTCAAGATTTGCGAGAACATGTCAGGCAAATCGATAAAGCCGTCTCATCAAAGGAGCCAAGGTTTGCATTACGAGTTTTGCGATCACTTCCAGGAACAAGAAGAAAGTTGAATGGAAACGTTTTACGTGCAATTATTAACCAGTTGTATGCCGCTGGTTCGGAGAAAGATACGTTGATAGCTTTTGTTGAAAATCCTTTACCTGGTGCTGTAGAGATTGAAGCTCCACGTACAAGAAGTGCTTCTAAGCCTCCTGCGCCTGAAGTTGATGTGTACATTCATCTTTTGGTTTTGGTTCGCTTGCTAGATACTAATAGATTGGAAGAAGCTACTGATTGCTCTCAACAGCTTATTACTAAGGTAACTGCACAAAACAGAAGAACTTTGGACTTGATTGCAGCAAAGTGCTATTTTTACCACTCCAGAGTATTTGAACTTACTAACAAGTTAGACCTTATAAGAGGACTACTTCATGCTCGTCTTCGAACTTCCACGTTAAGGAATGACTATGAAGGCCAGGCTGTTTTGATAAATTGCCTATTAAGAAATTATCTTCATTATGCTTTATATGACCAAGCTGATAAATTAGTAAGTAAATCTGTATTTCCTGAAAATGCAAGTAACAATGAGTGGGCAAGATTCCTTTACTATCTGGGTAGAATAAAAGCTGCTCGCCTTGAGTATAGTGATGCCCATAAACATTTGGTGCAAGCTCTAAGAAAAGCTCCTCAAACAGCTGCTGTAGGTTTCCGCCAAACTGTGCAAAAACTAGCTATTGTTGTGGAATTGCTTCTTGGAGATATCCCTGAAAGAGCTATATTTAGGCAAGCTCAGCTCCGAAAGGCCTTGGCACCATATTTCCAGCTCACTCAAGCTGTAAGGTTGGGAAATTTGCAAAGATTTGGTGAAGTATTGGAGAACTTTGGCCCACAATTCCGCAATGATCATACATTCACCTTGATACTTCGCCTGAGGCAAAATGTCATTAAAACAGCCATCCGTTCCATTGGACTTTCTTATTCTCGTATATCACCTAAAGATATTGCAAGAAAACTTGGGCTGGATTCTGCTGAAGATGCTGAGTTTATTGTGGCAAAGGCTATACGAGATGGTGTTATTGAGGCTACAATTGATCCTGAAAAGGGTTACATGAGTAATAAGGAAAGCTCAGATTTATACTGCACCAGAGAGCCACAGTTGGCATTCCACCAGCGTATATCTTTCTGTCTGGAGTTACACAACCAGAGTGTTAAGGCTATGAGATACCCACCTAAGTCTTATGGAAAGGAGTTAGAGAGTGCAGAAGAGAGAAGGGAACGAGAACAACAAGATCTAGAGCTAGCAAAGGAAATGGCCGAAGAGGATGATGACGGTTTCCCCTAAATGTGTAATAATATTTGTGTCTTAATTAGATTCCCTTTAAATTGTAACACAAATAAATATTAATTGCTTTAATTAAAAATGATTTTGTGTTTTCATTGGTTTTATTACAATAATGCATTTATAAAGTTTTGGGTTTGAAATATTTGAATTATTGTTTATTTTTAAATGTAACATTTTGAAATGCATTAGAATACATTATTAATATTAATGAAAATTAATGGAAAATCTCACATTGAAAGGTATTTGGATGACACTGTTAATAATTTGTTTTTAGTATTGTATCTATTATTATATTTTGGGTAGGATGCTGAGATATGACCTCAAACAGATATAGAAACAAATAAAAAACTAGGGTTTCTGGAAATATTATCTTTACCATTTGTCAAACTACTTGTTTCCTAGCAACATAACATTAATTTAAAAGCTTCGCGAGAATTCTTGGTGTGGTATTGTGTGAATTTAGCAACACAACTAAATACATTTACTTCTTTTCTGAACTTTAACTAGCGAAGAAAGTTAAAGATGGTGGAATTCACACCAATGCAATTAGAGAAGCTTGCTGAACTAATGAGACCTCCAGAGCCAGAAGTCTTGCAAGGCGAAGATCTACCTTCATCTGGTAATAAATGCTTTTGCTTTTATATTTGTACCGTATATTATATTCAGATTTGTGGTGTGATAATAGCGTGTTTGTTATATTATTATATAGTTGCTTAAGTATAGAATGACGTTAATCTATCCTTATAATTTCTACGCTTTACGAGTAGGTCTCTTCATTTTCACGAAATAGAAGTAGTCTGAGAGAAATTGCTATTTAAATATAAGGTTTTCACGCATTTGAACTGGTCGTATTTCTTGTAAAAATATACCTATAATAAGTGTTTCAAATAAAAACTTAAAACTATGAAGAATTCCACGCAGTTAGTACCTACGTGTGTATATATTAACATCAAATATATGAATACATTAAAATCTGTTTCATCTAGCGTATGAAATAACATCATCAAGAGACAAAGATTCGAATCAGAAGGACGTTAGTAAAATTCCAAGGACAATTGAAGAGTATGAGGCGCAGGAAGCGGAAGAGGCAGAAAAACTTGGGAACGTTGGTGCAGGTATTGGTGAAAGGAGAACGCCTGAATATACCATGAACTATCAGCAGTCTGTTACAGCAGAGGATGTTTTTCTTCAGGTATGTAATGTGTTTAAATAATGAACAATGTTTAGGTATTTTCCCCCCGTACCCATCCTATTCTTTTCGGAAGCCTGTAATAGGTAGGTATATGATCTATTACTGGCAACCGAAAAGGTAGATCCATATCTACATAAAAATGTATTGTTAATTATCATTTTAATTATATGTAGATAAAAATAAAACATTGAGACGAATGTAAAATATTTGTTAAACTTCAATGATATAATTATTTAATCGTTAAGCAATGACTATATTAAACAATCTTTTATCCGCAGTAGTAAAACCATAGCTCAAGCTTAGGTCCACCTTTCCTTTTATCTACATAAAACCTACCTTTGGTACATAATCTTGGTCCGTTGCGGCGTGAAAAAGATACCGATCGGTCATAATGATAGTAGATATATATTATTATAATCATTTGCTAGAATTATTTACGATTTTTTGCTTTATAGATCGGTCCAAAGACTCCATCTTCAGCCAGCTGCGAAAATTTAATAGTAAGAATAAAGATGTCTGGCGACAAGAAAGAAAATATCGACTTAGCGGTGGATCCGAACAGTATTACTGTAAGCTCCTCTAATTATTTCTTGAAATTGCCGCTACCACATGCCGTAAACCCAGACACTTCTAAAGCCAATTGGGATTCATCACAAGAAACTTTAGTTCTAACTTTGAAGCTCGATAGAGAGTTCGACTTCGTTAATTTTTAAAATGCAATACCTTTTTAATAATACAACATTGTCACACAAATAATTTTAAACTGTATGAAATATCCGAATAAATATACCGAACAAAATAATTGTTGTTTTATTGGGATCCCTAATTGTGTCCTATCAGGTTAACTGTTCTGTTGGTAATTGAGAATAATCACAGCTCAAATAGCGTCAAGGCGCCAATTTATTATTTGAACATCGTGTTAAATTTCGCGTTAATTGAATGACTAATTGCCTGAGAAGAATATAACATGTACCCATAACACTAACAAATCAATAACATTTTTTAAATAAAAACACATTAAAAAAATAACATTAAAATTTATAATACCTAGTCAAATATTTATAGTGGTTTTTTTTGGTAATTCCTATTCGACTTAGGTCATTCTAGTCTAATTTTAAGTCCTACAACTTTAATTAACATCTTGCATTACTATCGCGTATGATAGTAGTTTAAAAGCAATGAAGATCTTCAGAAAAAAATATGTAAATTATAATTTAGCGGATAGGCAATGAATAGTGAATTGCCGTTTGTCCATTTATTTCAATTCCTTCTCTCGCGAGACATGGCCGTTACCGAGACTAATTTTCATATCGATTAAATATATTTAACTGCGCGTAATAAATTAGTGTATAATAGGTTAACACATATTTTTAATGAAATGCTATACAACGTTTGTTTATTAAAAATTTAGTGTTCGTTGGAATATCTGCTTGCTTTTACGTACTACCTTTCCTTTTATTGGGTAAGTTTATAATTTATTTTTATTATAGATACGCGTTAAAGAATTAATTAATTCAGAAATTATGAGATATTTTTTCATGGTGGTTTTATTAAACAATTTTGCAATAGTTCATCTATGTTTGTAAATAATTGTGTTATAATACCCATAGGTGATTCTACTTTATAAGTTTATGCAATTTTTTTTTTTATTTAAAAAGCAGTCTCAAGCCTTATATCATTATCTAATTTAGTGTTGAAATCAATCAGTATTAGTATGTGTAAATAATATTTAATTTCAGCGATAAAAGTACCTACTTTATAAGTTCATTTAGTTGTCCTTGCTATAAAAATATTAAGTAAAATTGTTATTTATATTCTAAGTATATATAATAGCTCGCAGTTAAACTTTTCATGACATGTTGATAAATTAAGTCTTTACACTTGTAGGAAAGTTTATAACAAGAACCCTGAAATTATAAGGCAGCTTTACCTTGATGAATATAGTATTCTTAAAGAATAGTAATAAGTTTTTCTTTTAATATATAAAATATCGAATGGCCTTATAGAAGTACTCTCAGAAATAGTATGATCGTAATAATAATCTAATTATAATAAAACAAAGACGGGTTTGTTGCAACACTTAACGAGATCGGCAAGACCAATTTTCATGGTTTTTGGTTAATTGGATTTGTCCCCGCCCTGAATAGCAGAATACATCTTAAAAATAATGAAAATTTTATAAGGAGGAAGCCCGGGGGGGGGGGGGGAAATTTTATATACGCGGACGGAGTCACGGCCAACAGATAGTATAAAACACAGTATAAACGTAAAAAACCTTAGTTGTAACATAAATATGAAATAATAAGTTATTAAAATTCCTAAGATCGTTTTTGTTATACGTATTTAATTAAGGAACAACAAAAAATAACACCAACTCATACAATTTCAGTTATCACAGTCAAAGCAATGAATACGAGAAAAATATTTTGGGTTTATATTTTCATTGTTTCGAATTCCGTTCTGGTATTGCAATGTGTCAAGACATGGAGTGATAAACGTGAGTATTTCTGATAAGAAACCTAAGGGAATGTTTGTTCTGTGTACAATCTAATGATCTTTGCTTGTTCGCAGAATTGTTTCCCTCAAATAAAATACCTGAAGATGGTCTTAGTCCCAGACGCCCTGTGGTCAGACGTAAAATAGTGCTCTATCATAATTTCTTTAGAACTAAAGTTAGACCGACTGCTTCAAATATGCTGTTAATGGTAAGTGCCCACGATTCTTTATAATAAACATCTACTTTACAAATATACTTAGCATCTTAGATATAGGTATTGTTTCCCTTGGAATTCAAATTTATCGATCATTTAAAAATTGCGCGAATTACAAAATTGATAAGAAAATTACCTATCCATAACTAAGTGAATTACTTAGTATTTGTTTTAGTAAGAGAATTTCATTTTCTATCTGCTTTAGGTACAGGTGGTAAGCTACCGCATGACTCTTTTCTTTGTTTACACGACATTAGGTAGGTATCATACTTTGTCGGTCATTCACCTTTGTAGGTAATTATTGTTGAAACACGAGAAATCTATCGGTAAAGTTATTAGGTAAACATTTTTTTCAGTCTTGGCATCCTCTCGCAGCTCGTCAAGCCCAAAACTATGCAGATCGTTGTATATTCCTACAACATAATGATCCCAGAGAGAATACAGTCCCGTATTTAGGTTCCTGTGGACAAAACCTCTTCGTATCGTCACAGAAAACACCATGGTATGTGAAGTTTAAATTTTTATTTACACAACTATTCGATAAAAACCGTTTGTACATGTAATACATAATATATACTAATAGTATATGTATAATACTTCAATATTTTTAAATTCGATGCTAAGTTGTAAATTGCAATCATAATAATAGTTATTAATTTAACTATAACACTTCCTTGCAGTCAGGGTCTTTACTTTTTGCTCCTATATTGAAAAGATAATAAATGATTAGGTGTATTATGTTTGAATATCGTTATGTTCGAGCATTTTTTGCTGAATTGCCTTGTTTCCTCATCCGTTCTACGTACAAAGTAACTCTGCCTTAAAGTCACGATCTTAACCTCCACATTGTCAGGTAATAGGAAATTCGTGAACATCTAATTACAGATTTCACAGACTGACACGGCTAATAATAGCGCCCTTAGTACCTGAACTTGAAGCTGCAGTCATGTTAGATTGTACTAAGAAATATTGTGGAAGTACTTACTAAAAAAATGTAAATATATTAGAAACAAGGAGAATATTCTTGTTTGACTGTGATATAGTTTTAATAATCTGTACTTAAATTTAAGAACGAAAATGTTTCATGTAATAGTGAAGTTCATGGTTCGAACTAGTGGTAAAATAACGTAAAATGTTTTGTAAATTATAACAAAATTAAATGATAAAGGAATGTCCTAAGTGTTTTGGTCAGTATGGCAATCGTATCTTCATTGTTTAATACGCGGAATTGGTTTTAAATATTTAAATATTCACATTGTGAGAGCGTCCCTATGTCTGTCTCTGTTTTGTAAACAATGCAACATACAGGGCGTCCTACGGCTAAGCCATATTGAGGGCAAATAGGTTCTTTACATACTAAGGAAAGACATTTTTGTTAGAGTTTCAAAAAATAGTTATTATAGAATTAAAAATGAATAACTGCACACATCTTGATCAAACCCCTCTGTGAAACAAAACGAAGTTTATAATTATTTTGATGTTATGACGGATTGATGAGAAAGCCTGCACTTTAATATTTTCTCGTGCCGAAAAAATTAATTCAATCAATTGTGTATACGAAGTTGGGTATGACATTATTTTATTGTTCTCCAAGCAGACTTTGTTATACTGTTCATAGAACTTACAAAATTTTATTTGCTTTTGAAGTGTCTTAAAATTCTAGTGTTGTATTCTCATTGCACCTAAGATATCATTATTTCTTGCAGGTTTTTCGCATTGAAGACATGGTTCTTAGAGTACCAAAACTTTACATATGGAGCACCTGTGCGAAACCTCAAGGCAGTAGGACACTACACTCAAATGGTGTGGGCGACCAGCCACAAAGTTGGTTGCGGGGTAGCCCATTGCCCCGGAGGACCGTGGGGACAGTTCTATAATTACGTATGCCACTATTGTCCTGCGTAAGTAATACTCTCGTTATAAAATTGAAAAGTTTTAACACAAAAATTTAGGTGTCAGTTTTTTTTT
>JADANM010006787.1:4408786-4431814 GCA_026213755.1 Eurema hecabe | reverse complement strand
AGAGTACTTTTCCAGTTCATTGCTATGTTTAAATATAGGTAAGCCTTCCAGTTTTCAAACTCAATGTTATTTATTATACCGAGTAATGCTGTAGAAATAACAAATATTTAAAGTAGATTTATGTGCTTAAAAATAGTTACTTGCAAGCCAAAGGTGCATAAGGTTAATAAGTAAATTTTTAAATAATCATAAATACGTTATACGGAAAATTAACAAATGAATTGTTATACAATCATTTATATTCGACTGGCGTTTAAAAAAGTATTTACTATTATAACTTACTTGTTGCGGTTTTATATGCAGACGGTTTGTTTCGTGGTATGTTTTAACTACAAATTATTCATTATGATAGTTCTGTGTCATCAATTAGATGTTTACTTTGTTGCATTTGACAAAGTATCTTTTTGCTTCTAAGCAATAGTAAGTATTGCGTAGTGTTGTTTCTTACATCTAAATTGTTACAAATATTGAAAGTTATCATAGAAAGATACATTTACTAGAAGATGTTAAAGAAATATTTTTTAGTATTACATACGAAAACCAGATGGCGGTATTCTTCTATCACTAACGAGTTACTCTAGATATGGGTATATCGCAGATATATTACTCGTATTAAAAAAGTAAAGGCTTTTTTATACCTACCTAAAACATAATGTATTCACAACTATTACAATGTCGGACAAATTGAATAAAATCAGTAGTAGGGATTATACCTACAGGTGCTTTAAAAGACAGGTACTTAAGCATTTTTATGTGTTTAAGTAAAGTTATAATACAATCACTTATAGACGTAACATTTATACAACTAGCCAAGTTATAGACTGTTCATTGTAAACATTTTATGTGCTTTGCAATAATAGGTAGGTACTATTACGAACAAATACTTAAATAGTCTATTTATATTTTTACTAAGTAGCATGCCTTGACAAACTACACTCAAGCTGTACAAATATTACTTAAATTATTTACGTTATTAAATATAGAGGTACTTTTTAGGTTGAACAATGAATTAACTTTATCATAGTAACTTCATTTAGAATTGTTATTTGATAGAAGAAACTTTTTGAATCTAGAAGCTATTTAGTACATGAATATTTACCTACCTTCGATGTTTTTACAATAAAATATTTGAGCGATTCTTCGAGTCACAATGTTAATAAACAATTATCGTATAAACATCATGTGGATTGTTAGTAAACATTAGACGCTTATTTTTCATTATTAAACATAACCGCTGGTAATAACTCATTTAAATATAGTTTTGTTTATCACAATATTTTACGTTTCAGTGTTTAATAGTATCATCAAAGAAAGCCAAAGGTTTATTACATTTAATTTATAATATAAAAATGAATCACCAAATGTGTTGCTTGGTGCATAACTCCACAACACACACAAAATTCTTTTCTTAAAATACTGCTTGAAGTACCTACGAGGATGGTTCTTAGGATAAAAGGTTAATGTAGAATAGGTACCTACAGCGTGAACGAAGTCGGGCCAGCAGCTAGTATTTAAATATAATTTATTTATTACAGTGGCAACATCGACACGATGACCCAATACCCTTATAAAGTCGGGAAGGCGTGTGGCGATTGTCCCGATAGCTGCATATCTGAGTCTCTCTGCACAAACTCCTGTCCTGTCAAGGATTACTTCTCCAACTGTCGAGATCTGGTGAAAATCGCTGACGTCTGTCCTCAGGGCACATGCAATGCTACGTGCGCCTGCGGCTCCATCAAATTACACAGAAACTATCCGTGGTAGATTTGTAAGCATTACTCGTAGCCTTATTACCAATGTACAAATTTATTATTTAATGGAACATTTATAACTTCAAAGTATTGTTTAGATAATAAATAATTGAAGAAAATTGTTTTAATTACAGCCATCTTAGTTAATAAAGATAGATAATTATTGTAGTACATATAAGGTAAGGGAAATACTTTATTTCTTGTAATTTTTAAACAAACGGTTGAATTTTGTTACGTAACGTTAAGTCCTTAGAATGTAACAAAGGGAACAGGGTACATATTCGAACAGTACAGGTGAGTCAGCAGGTGGGGTGACTGCCGGTGCGGAACAACGTTGTTTACTTTCATACATTTACCTGTATTCCTGTCCTATTTTACTAATAGAATATCTAATTCCTTGTAAAAAGTTTTTATTTTAAACAGCAAATATAAACAGTGGATTGGTTAAAGTGATCAACAAATTACTATTCGATGGGCATGAGTGAATTATTTAGCATACAGTATTCCCGAGTGACCGAACGACATGTTTCCCACCCCCACCTCGCTCGACCTAATTATAATGCAGCGGTGGAGTCCGGCGCGCGCGGACATTACGGCTGTGGCCTCCGCGCTCCGCGTCCATCTGCCGCGCCATGGTCTGCGACGATGGGCTGCACGCCTCATCGCCCTCGGTTCCGCGCAAGTCGCTGCGCAGACTGGCGTCCACGAGGGGATTCAAAACACAACCCGATACCACCTGGATCCGCGTCTTCGAAGGCCTAGAACCATTCGCAGTCGACGCTCCCAGTAAATTAGTGAAAGTTTCGAGCAACACTACAGTCGAAGATGTTAACAAAAAGCTCGGATTTAATGAAGAATTAACCCTGTGGGTACAAATTGGGGGAAAGAAGTCGCGGCGTTTAGAATTGTCTGAGTTTCCGTTGAGAGTACAGAAGCAGTTTCTGAATACAATTGGATGGACATCGGAAGCACGTCAGTTAAGGTTTGCGGTGGATCCAGAAATGCGGCACTCGCTGCGGTGGTGCGCCGGCCCAGCAGCAAGATCGAGTGGAATGTATAAATCTGGCACTGTATATATTCTTAAAGGTCACGTCTTTCCACAATGGAAACCACGTCCGGCACAAATAGTTGGTTCACAACTACATATATTCGGTAAGCATTAAAACACAGAAGTAATTATCAGATTATAAAAATACTCTTTTTAATGAACTCTTTTTAATGGAAATTATAGCGAATTCATGGGATATATTAGAATTGAGCGGCGGAAGCATTGAGTTTTGCCATCCCAAGGCTCAAAGACTGGTTATTTGTATAAAACCACGATGTCAAGTGAACAATTTAGTAGATGGAGGTTCAAATCATCTATTCCTGGGATTTAGTACGGTTTGGGAAAGAAATATGTGGTTCTCCTGGTTAAAAGAGGTGCGTAATATTGTTTTATTTGTTATGTTACAATTTATATTCTTTTTCATGGTTAAGTGAATTGTTTTTTTTATTGTGTAAAAGCTAACACTTGTCGTGTCTAACGGAATAAGTATCTCAGACATGTGCATATTCAATCTTCTTGTGCAGTTATTCACGACTTTAGTCTTAAATCAATTAGTCTAATGTGAAATGTATTTAACATTTGTTATTCCTTTAGATTGTCTTATTCCAACTCATAACTATAAAATACCAAGCAAAATATGTCTAAGATAAGTAAATACTAATTACAGGTAGTTGATAGAAAATAAGAGTATTAATTCTGTGTTACAGTTTTACAATTAAAATTTCCGAACTAGAACAAGCTCTACATTTCTCTAATATGCATTTTAAAGCATCGGGTCTTATAGATAGATAGTAGGTACTGGAATGATTGGTAATATGATTCCGGTACACTTCTCAAACTAACGAACCGTCCGCATCGTTTAGCAATTACCTATGTCGGTAGTAAAATTTCTTCAGTTATACGTATACGATTTTTGATTTTTTAAGTTTTAGTCAGGGTTGTATTAAAGTGAAATATTTCTCAATGTTTATATTGCATCCATATTAACATTAAATAAGCATTCTGGTAGATGACATTGAATTTATAATTTACCACTCAAAAAGCTTTCCCTATCTTTATCAAGCAGACAAAGCAGTCTGAAATTTAAAAGAACTATAAAAACATAGACGAGCTAAAGTTCTATGTAATTGTATTAATAGATTTAAAAATTGTTATTATCCGATTTAACCTGGTTAGATATTGCGTGCGCATAACCCTGTAAGAAATGTCACGCTCGAGATAAATTATATGAAGTAAGCGGAGCAGGCGCTACACACGAGAGCAGTCAAAACGGTCCCAAGCATTTACTTGGACGTGTTTTTTCTATCGGTTTTTCATATAATATTTCATACACGAGCCACGCGCATGCGCAACTGTCAAAAGTGTCGTTGCAAGACTATAAAGTGAATTTTTGTTATACCTATATTAGGTAAATAAATGAGATATGTCTGAAGTGCACAAGGCCACTCATAAGTCACTTATCAAGCAAGCACAGCCGTGACCGGCATAACAAAAACGGATAGGAGTTATTACATAGTCTTTGGGAATAACAATGCTTTTGAGTTCGATGGCCTCGGTGTGTTTATGCTTAAAGCTGTGCAATCTTACCATATACGAGGCCGCTTAAATCATTAAACATTTGCTTATAAAACTTCAAAATGATAACCGAAGAGGAGTTCGATAGTTTGAATGTGATCTTGCAACAAAGTGAAGATGTTTTCTTGGACAGCTTGGAACCAGCGATGTACAAAGAAAAATATTTGGTGCGTTATATATTTAATTGGAAAAGATTATAATACATTTTCGGCTATGAAAAATAACTTTCCTTTTGGTAATGGTATACTATGAATGTCTGTCTATAGATGCTAATAAATCGTAAATGTGATTGTTTCAGGCTACTCAAAGTACTCAGCCACCAAATGTATTGGACCTCAGCGGCGGTGACAGGATGTGTCTCGCGAAGGCCTTAGCACAGCACAGCTCTGAGGGTTTTGCACTTCGTGTACTGCTCATGCGCGGGAACCTTTTGCATTGCCTTCCACCTCAAACGTGCTCGCTACAAGCTCTTACGCATCTTGATATTAGCGATAATAAAATTAAGGAGCTGCCCAACGATATATGCCGACTCACACAGTAAGTTTAATAAGTTGATATAAACTTTTAACAGCTATACTACAGAAAACCCCTGACAAGTAGACTGTTTTTTATCGTGTGCCAACCATCATATAGAAAAGAGCGTCCCTATACATATTTTACACACAAATCTGCTCTTGATTTGGTTTTTCTTCGCTATAATTTAAATAAATCTCCTCTACCTTTAAAAATATAATGAAACGCATACAGTTAAACTTTTAAAGTTAGAATCTTATATCGTTGAATCATATTGGACTGCTTAAATAATAATGCTGAGGTATATATTACAAAGTAATTGACGCAAGAAAAACACTGGAAAAACATAAGTGCTATGAAGAGGTTATTATGTCTAAAACGCCAGTTTTTATAACTATGCCTTTAGGTTTTTGTGTATTGACGCTTTATTATATTACCCATCTCGATATGTAGGTAAGTAGTGTTCATTTTATTCATATTATATTAAATGTGTAATACAATAAAATTGCACCAAAAAGAAATGAACTACATCGATTCACATGTTTAGTCGACCATAAAAATATAATCAAAATCAAAATAGAAACATTTAAAAATCACAAAACATCTTAATTCGAAAACATTTCATTGGTTAAATTGATGCTCCCTCTAAATTAAAAATGTCTATAAATGAAGTATTATTTTGACATGTCGTCACAACAGTCTTCGACGGTACGTTTTAAAAACATATATTATCAAAGCTTAGTAGAACTATAATTATCTATAAAATTAGTATTCTGAAGATTCGGCTTATAAAATAGAAAAAGCTGGTTTACATTTAAACAAACAAGTTAAATTTATTATTTAAATAACCTAATGAGTATTATATCACAGTATTAGACGTGCTAAATAAAAAAAACACAGCATTGTAAAAAACTTATGTAACACAATTACTTGTAACATCTAATAGAGAGAAAGTTTGTACCTACTCGTATATGTAAAGTAACATTGTTTATCTTCCTTATTGCTTTCTATACATTTTACGTAAATTGAACACTTAAACCTAAAAGAGAATGCATGTAGATAATACTATATATTGAAGCTTATGTTTTATATAACTCTTAAAGTCGCTATTTATCAACTTGTAGCGACTGCCAAATATCGAGTAGGCACTGTTACAAACATATTAAAATTTAAGATCATTGGACTATTTTTTTTAATATATTGCCTTGGAAAATATTTACACTGTCTACAGTATTTAAATATAGACGTATACATTGTTTCATTCAGATGATCAGAAATGAGATCAGTTAATTATATACGTTATGTAGGTGTCAACACCGGAATTTACCACGTAGAATGAATTAGTTGACAAAATAATATGATTATATCAAAATTTTGTGCCTAACGTTTCCGGATATTTTAAAATGATCTTATCACATGCCCTAAAGTTTGGTATAATTTGTAGCTAGTACCATATGTATCATAGATTTTATTCCTTAACGCTCGGTCAACGAAGCGTAGCAGTTGGTGCCTCTTATGGCAGACACATTGCCATGAAAAACACATATACAGAGATGTGAATGATGAATGTTCGAAGAACGATCCTTTCTATTGATAATTTTGAAGGCGTCACACAAAAGGAATATGCCATAATACGTAAATGGACGTTGGTTACGTACTTCAGAACGAGCCAGCGCATTAAAAAATAAAATGCAAATAGAAAGTAATGTTTTCCAATTACATATTTTTTGATGTTATGAAATCTGATACATCTATAGTGGTATATAAAAATAATATGACTTCATAAGAATCAACACTCTCAAAACAAAATATATAATACCTTTTTATTTCATATACAAATAATATGTTATTATAATTTCCTTTCAATTAAATTATATAGGATAAAGTATCTACTCAAAGTTTATAGGTCAGTACCATTCGGTATGTAATCTTACATCACAAACGCTGAACGGTTGTAAGATGTTAATTGACGGCACAATTTCCGTTGTGTGCCAATTTTTTTACGTGAGTGCCCGTGCGCCGGGTACTAGGCTATCTACATCAATGCAGCGGGCCGTTACGAGGTACGTTCACTTGGTATTCGCGAAACCCCTCTTCGTATCCTTGTAGACTCTAGGTCTGAGGAAAAAACGAACTATGTAGTAATATGTAGACAAAACCAAGTTGCAATACTTGAAATTCTAAACAAAAAGTTTTTTCTTACAAAAGAAGCTTGATTAATACCGGGTCTTCTTACGACTCTTGGATAATCGTTTGTCTATTTTCCCTCATTTTTTGTTAATTTTTTATACGTGTGCAAATCAGTTCGGTGCGGTAAAAATCCAAAGCCACATTGTTGTCGTTTTATCTTCTTATGTATAAAGGAGAGAGCACCAGTTTATATGAGATAAATTAACTACTTCTTTTGTACGAGGGTAGTTCTGAATTACGTTATGAAAACAGAATCAGAACGCACACTAAATATGATTCTATTTATAGTGCATAAAGTAAAACTAAATGATTGATTGCATTGAATAATAGTAAAGGCAGTAAATGAGTGTAATGTAACATCGATTGTGTATCCCGGTATTGCGTTCTATTACCAAAGACATGTGGGCAGTGGGGCGGCGCGGCGCACGCGCAGGCGGTCAGTCTAAGCGCCTCTTCATATCGCGAACACTCTTCTATAATGTTTATGACCACAAGTGAAACTCTAATTTGTGAACTATAGTATCTATGCATGTTTATTTCGCATTAAACTAATTCAACACAAAGTGAATGTGTCTGAAAGTCTGCCGAATCTTCGTTTGATTAATGGCTTGGTTTTTATTCTTGTTTGTTTTTATATAATTTTGGTAAGTTATTGTGCGATGATATGCTTCTTATTATATTTAGAATTAGTTTAACATTTTTCTAGTGATAAGCACGCTTTAAAATATTTAAAATACCAGCAAAATTTGCAAGTCGAAATAGACCAAGTGTTATTGCACAAGACTACGAGCAAGCAACTAAAATAATTTTCATCAGTTAAAGATTATTTAACTTAGCAACAAGTTTCAACTTAGATGCAAGTTTCCACCGACTTTAACGTATAATGGAAATTAAAAATTACAGTTTAATAACTGTAATTTTTGGTTTAATAACCAAAATAGCAATTTGAAATTTGAAAGATGGTTGACATGATCATCATCAATATACCGACGATTATTTAAGTAAGTCTGAACTTCCTTTATCTGTGTTAGGTAATTGAAAGCTTTGTTTTTTCTTAAGACATTACGAGGACCAGCTCTATCGCCATAGAATACGTACATACCTTATACCCCATACCCCAATAATTCGATACCTATACACATTTAATATTGGATAAAAACCATTAAAAATATAAAATTCCACATTAATCTATAAAAAAGACGCTATATTTACAAATAATTGAAGCCTATTATATTAAGTATATTAAGCTGAAATGACTTGTGGGGTCAATTAAATCTTAATTTCATTTCATTCACGGTTAATGACTTTTTAGTCCGAATACACATTGGCCGCTCTCTGCCCGAAAAATGCGTCTATTTGTTACATGGTCAGCTTTTGATTTAATAATATACTGAACATTGTTTATTTTTGCATTATATTTTTATAGAGTTATTTTAAGAGGCTTGAGGTGGAGGTAGGCTATTACCAGGCTACTACCTTATTAACTTTTTCTTGTTTATTTTGAACAAAAAAGCAAACACTATTTACATCTACTCAGCTACATAGTACTACACCACTTGATTTTCTCTAATAAGGTACGGATTTTGTTAGATGATGTGACGGACTGCTAACAGAGGGAAAGAAAGTTTAACAATTCTTTAAGGGTTGCGAAAATCTGATAAAGTCAATGGTTTTTATCTCTCGGTCATAAATTCAAAATTTTTAATTTATTAAAGTAAAGTTGGATTAGCTAGATATTTGTAAATAAATATTATAATTTCATATTTATACGAGAATTTAATTTCATATTTATAATAGAAAAGTGCAACAATTGTGTGTAAAATCGGTGCACATATTTGCCACTTATGATTAAAAATCGATTTATTGAAGAATCGACTAAATAAATTCAATGTAATTGTATGTATTTATAATTGCGAAGTTTCTTACCATATACAGTTTGGTTACCTACTTGAAAACATGCAATATTATAAATAATGCCGGAATTGCTAATGTATGCAGGGTGCGGAATGGGCAAAAAACATTTTCCTCTGTAGGCTCACAGAGTATTTATTCAAATTTCAATATTCAATTTCATCTTTAGGCTATTACCATTAAAAATAACATGTTTAAAAGAAATAATTTTTTACATTAAATATATAAAGGAAGCATTCACTGAAAGGGCAACTAAACTATTTTTGAATAATGTATACTCGTATAATAGTATTCATTGGTCGATGTGTTTTTCAGATTAGAAGATCTTCAAGTTAGCGACAATGAACTGAAATCAATAGACATAGTACTACAACTTCCCCGATTACGTACGATCGTAGCTACGCGAAATATGATTACCAATTTTGGGGTAAGTTTGTCAAATTTATTCCTTTGTGACCTGTAGCTGTAGTTTATCCCCGTAGATCTTTACTACTTTAAGTTATAAGTTTAAATAAACAATAGTGCTGTAAAGAGATATGTTTAAATACAGGTCATTTACTACATATATGTCAAATTTCAATTAAATTCGTTTTTGCGTAATAAAGTAAAAAAACAAATTTTCACATTTATAATATCCATCATAAAAACAGAGTAAGGTATAGGTATATGCAAATACTTCACTTTGTGAGTTTAGACTTTAGTTGTATATTATATATTTTTTCGTATAGTTACTAACTGAATTTTAAGATTGGTAATAAAAAAGCTGGGTCGCTAAATCTTTGTATTTTTATATACCTATTTATTTAATTCAAAATTATTGTTAGATATAATTTTTGATTAGAATAGGTACTGTTAGAATTAACAGTTATAATCTTTTTCTATTTTACAACCAGATTTAAGTCTTACTATTATAAACAAAACCATTCATAACTTGTTTTACTTAATATACATAATAATTATATTTTAAAATCAAAAAAAGTAAGTCACAATATAATATATACATAAATATGACTTTGACCTAATTGTGAAAATAAGTAAGACAGGATGTTATTATGTATGCGTTAAGTAGATGGTATTTCGGTGCAATTGTTCAAATGTTTTAATATGTTAATTAAACAAGATCGAACTGATACTGTTACAAATACCTTCACAGTTTCCGTAAAGATTGGCGCTTAATATATCTTCTTCACGTGCAAGGGCGTAACCTTGCAACATTAATAAAATATATTTACATAAAAGATACTCCTATACTAATATTAGATACCAGGATAGCTTATGCCTTTGTATAGCTAATCTTTGACATTACTGAACCAATGTTGTTAATGTTATTCGTAAAAAATAAGGTGTCGACCTAGGAAACTGCAGTTACTATTTTAAAAAATGTCAATGATGATATTATAACATTATACATATAATTTTTATGCTAAAAATAAATTTAATATACATTCTTTAGAAAGTATACAGATAATTTAAATACGCAGCTTGCGCAGAACAATAAAAATAATAATATTACTTATTAGTCTCTTTAAAAATGTTTATAACAGTAGTTGAAACATTGTTTTAATGCTTTTGACTGAACTTTCAGATAAGTAACGCAAGGTCAAGTTCTAATGACGAAAAGTGTGACCATCGAGCTCCTCTCACAAATGTCGATCTTCGACACAACCGACTAAAAGGCAGCGTCATTCTGGGAAACTATGAGGTATTCATATTTATCAAGAAACAGTTTTTAATAAAAAATATTATTATCTGCTATCGTAAATATTAATATAATTGGTATGAACTAATTATAGTGCTGGCAAAGCTAATTAAAATCTTACATATTAATATATTCTTATTTATTTTCCTACTATCGTCCAGAACAAACGAAATATAGAATAACTTTATATGATTTTTTCAGCACTTGGTTACACTAGACGTATCGCATAATGCAGTGGAGGTCTTAATTCTATCTTCTCTTCGAGGTCTTCGCGAATTGTACACGTCTCACAATGCCATACAACACATGGCTTTGCATGGAGCATCGCTACGAATACTGCGAGCGCCTTTCAATCGTACGTATTATTAAACTGCTAAATGTTTAAGATACATTTTAGAAACATCGATCATCTGTATGTAGAGTACTTATTCTTCTTCTTAAATAAATCATGGACGTAAAATATATGTTTTATGTTTTAAGTATTGGATAATCATTGCTAATTGTAATAATCTAATTAAAATATTAATTTATATTTTGTTTCTTTCAGGTTTGGAGAGTCTAACTACTGCGGTACCGCCTATAAACTTGGTGGAGTTAGACTTATCACACAATAAACTAACGTCATTGCCGCAATGGCTAAGTGGCTGTTCAGATTTAACAAAGCTGTTTGCAAGCAATAATCAGCTCACCTCGTTACCAGAACACTTGTTTTGCAGTGAACTATCGAGTCTGAGTCACTTGCATTTGGCGCATAACAAAATATCAACGATACCATCTATGCCTAGACTCAGATCTCCTCTAAAAGAACTCCTTTTGCATGATAACTGTATCCAAGCGCTTCCGGAGAATTTCTTCTCAGTTTGTGATAGATTGGTCGTGTTAAACTTATCAAATAATAGATTAAGCAGATTACCGCGAATAAGAGGAGTGTCTTCCCATTTTTTAGAAAAGTTATATCTAACCGCTAATTGTTTGAACGATGAAGCCATAGATGTCATTATTCCATTCAGAGGATTAAAAATATTATATTTGGCTTATAATTGTTTTACAAACCTACCAGAAACCTTTTATAATTTCTGGCCTGAAATACAAGAGTTTGTTATATCTGGGAACTCACTAACAAAGCTCCCGGAAAGCTTACCACAACTAAATTCTATTAGAATAGTCCGAGCACACTCTAACAGATTACGCTCTGTCCCGATGTTTGCATGTAGCGCTTCCGTGAAGGTTTTAGACTTCGCTCACAACGAATTGGATAGCATTGATTTAAGACTTCTTGCACCGAAACAATTAAAATTTTTAGACATATCTTGCAATAAGAAACTACAAGTAGACGCTTCACAGTTTAATTCATATAAATGCCAGAGGCCTTTAAGTTTAGTGGATGTAACAGGACGCAATAATGCGGGTTGGTCTCAGAAAAATGTTTACCATGAAGAATTAAACGGAACGACTCCTTGGATCACGGGTTTTTCTGAATGCCCAAATAAATCTTTAACGTTATCATGTGCACAAATACGTCTTCCGTCGTTCTGTAACAGAGAGGGTTTGTTTGCTGTAATAGATGGCGAAAACGACACGGAAGTAACAAAAATATTACAGACTTGCTTACCTGGTTTACTTTTAGAAGAAAAATCTATTAAAGAAACTGTGAATGAGTATATGAAATACGTTGTATTATCTGCTCACAGAGAACTAAAAGAAAAGGGCCAAAGAAAAGGAGCTTGTCTAATTATGTGTCATTTATCTCCAACAAATTCTCCTGAGACTGCTTTTGGGATCACCACGAGGACATACAATATGAGATTGGCAAACGTGGGAGATACGAAAGCAGTTTTAAGTCGACGAAACGGACCCCTTTGCTTAGGTTCTGAAAACAATAAAAGGTTAGGATATTCAACACGTTTTCCAAATTCGGTTCCAGATCCGGATGTTATACAAACTGTAATCAAGGAAGACGACGAATTTTTAATATTGGGCAATGGAAAATTTTGGAATGCAGTAACCGTTGATACCGCAATTGCTGAGGTGAGAGCTGAGCGAAATCCAGTTTTAGCAGCAAAAAAACTTCAAGACTTAGCTCAGAGCTACGGAGTTGAAGACTGTATATCAGTTGTTATTGTAAGGTTTGATACAGTGCGCTCCGATGTTGATTTATTAATGAGAGAGCTACGTCAAACGATAAACACGACTAAGCCGGTGTGTAGAGCAGACTGTTGCTGTTCTCGTTTGGAGCCATGCTGCCATTCAATTTCTCCGCCTAAATCCAACAGTGATCGCTCGTCTCCTAGTGGACAGAGTGACAGGCCCCTTAGTGAAGCTATAAGTCAACAACATTATGCCAGCGTTCGATCCTTTGCAAAAGCATCAGAAAGAAAACCTCGAGGTGGTGTTGCTAGAGCTATACGGGTACGAGTGGAAGAAGACAAGGAAGAAAATCGGAAACACGAAGAAATTCCATCATCAGAGGAACAATTTAAGTGCTGGGAATATATGCTCGAGCAAAACACGCAAATGTTGTTCGATAAGGAATTAGATAATCTCTCAAAAGGGATAAAATCGAATGTTGGGACTCTTAAACATATAAAGGGTTTATCCGGCAGTAGTCCACAGCTCCATTTAACTGAGAAACAATCAAAACTCCCATTTCTGTCGAAACACTTTGGAAGTGCCAGATCGTTTGGCGCTAATATAAAGCCAGAATTTCGTTTTGGATCGGGTCGGATGCCAAACGGCGGACCGAATGCTGCTTACTTTGGTTCTCTTCAACGGCTAATGCCATACCATTTAGAATATGATTTTGCTGTGATACAAGAAAAGCCCGCCCAATCCCAAGAGTCATTAGACTTGGAGGGCCGAATGCAACAGTATTGGGGCGTTGCTACGACAGAGTTATGATTAAACGTATCATTTTTATTTTATGAACCTGTAAATAAAAATTGCCTTATTTTAGCACAATGTTCTTTATTTTTTACAAATACATTTAACATAAATGATATATCTCTTGACTAGATTCTTTGCACAAATAATTACAACTATGGACTTAATTTAGGAATTTATAATTATTAGAGTTTAGGTTATTTTCTCTATTTACAATAATGTGACGCGTTCGATACAGTTTGTAAGACTTCTATAGGTATATTAAATTACTAGCTTATATAACTGTTGTCAGGTAAATACAAGATCTAGAACTGATTCGCACCCATCTCGTATGAAACAAACACATGACAACAGATATAATTCCTAATAAATATTCTTTAGGTAAATTAAACATGTATAATTTTTTACACTAATAACTTTATACAGAAAACACTGATTTAAAGTTAACAACTATAAGTGTTTGAATAACAATTGTCTATTGTTCAGAACTATATACATACATATTTTTACAGTTTACAATAATTCCGTCGAGAATCTAATAGTAAGTACGTAATTGCACATTTTAAAGCTACCGCTAGAGTAACTTTTTCTTTAGTATGTTATTCCCGTGGAATGTTAAAATTGATAGTTGTTGTTTATACCTACTTTTGATGCACAGTATGGCCAATGTTTGGCAGTCACAGTTCACGTTTAACGACGAGTTCGAGTGGTTGTAAGGCTATGGTTTGCGGTGGGCAGGGCGCGGGGAGCGGCGGGGGCGCGAGGTGCGCATGCGCCGGCGGCGGCCGCCGCTAGGGGTAGCCCCGCGGCGAGTAGTGGTGGGGCTCGCCGAGCCACGAGTCAGGCGACGGCGGGAAGTCAGGGTAACCGCCCGCAGCCGGCGATGATGAACTGCTCATATCCGAAGCTGCCCCGGTGCCCGTGCCGAGACCTCCGCCCATGGCTTGTCCTGCAGATAACTTACTGTCAGAAAAAAAAATCGTTTCTATCTCTAAGTTTCTATACTATTTTAATCAATTAAAAGTAAAGCGAAATTTAGCCTTGATTATATTACTACAGAACAATACTTACTCTTGCTACTCGTGTAAATAATTTAAAATACATAATTGTTTATCAAAATAACGAACTGCATGCTATATGAAAATAAGTAAAATTACTATTTAAAAACTATAATATTATGCAAAACTTAAGCATACGGAAACATAAAATCCAGTTCCAATAATTAAAGTATAATCGCAGTCTGTCTGACACGAATTCACTTATCCCTCGCTATAGTAGGTACCTACATTAAAATAATGAGGGCTATGCATACCGATGTTGGTGTAGACGAGGTGGTCGGGGGGGTAGTGGTAGTGCGCGTGGGGGGGCGAGTGCGCGCGCAGGTACGGTGGCGTGGCGCCGAAGCGCGCGCCGCCCACCCCGCCCGCCGGGGAGCCTTCCTCGCCGCCCATCGCTGCGGTGCTGTAGCTGTCGTTGCTCAGCTCTGTACGGATTTACATATTGTAATTTGTACGTCATATTCATGATAATCTGAATTCGGAACGTTATTACTTTGTCTGTTACACTTTAGTTCTTGAATAAGGCGAACTATTTTATGACCGTATAGATATGTCAGTATACGAGCAATGTACATAAAAATACTAGGAGTAGGTACCTACTTAAATGTACCTAATCAGATCAGGCATGAGTGTAGTCGTTACTTTTTTAGTTTTATAAGATCAATTTCAATAACCGAATTTAAAGGTTAAGATAATGTTAGGTATAATTAATTTAAGTATTTTTAATACGCTACAACCTCATTAACAAATGAATGAATTTATTAATTATATTTTACATTTTGTTACATATTACATATTATAAACACTCAACATTAGGATACTTTGTGATAACTGGCGGCCCTTTATCTCAAGAGTGATCTCTTCCAGGGTTTACTTTCGAATGTTTTAAATCAGCTTACCATGGTGACTAAATGAATCCAGGTCAATCTTGAGTTCATCTTTGTCAAGAAGACGGTCGTGTCTGGGTGAGCTGCCACCAGATCCTTTCATCGACCTGAAGTACTGCGACCAGCGAGTCCGTCCAGCGTCCTTCTTTAATCTCTTTTCTTTCGCTCTTCTACAGTAAACAAAAAAATTATAACTTATAAAATTATATAAACTTTTCTAGTCTAGCTAAATTAGCAGTTCCGTATCTTTTTCTATATAATATGTAATAATCCATAAAAAAACATTCTAAATAAAGTTTATTGGTGGAATTAGTTTTTAAAATTGGTTCAGTATACCTATACTTATTAAAAAAAAGGAATTTAATAAACATTTCCAAACTGACAATTCGTTTATAAGTTTTTGAAACGAAAAGAAAATGAAATTGGCTGGGCTCACTCTTTGAACCTTTAGGTAAAATGGATAAAAAAACCCGTGTTTGTATCTATGTACTTATTTATATCTACAGCCATAACAACATATTATATCCAATAGAAGGTAACTACAGTCGCATACTAAAATAGATGAACTCATTTAATATATAAAAAAATCTTGACACTGCCATATATCATAATAATATAAACATTTTAAAAAATTAACAAAAAATAAAAAAACCTATACATCAAATTACAGTAAATCTCGTAAGAGCTAAAGAGCGCACTTGACTTTAAAACTCTTAGTTGAAGACCCACACAGTTGGATTACTTTCAATTAGGGAAAATAAAAGCAGTGTAAACGAGTAATATAAACAGTACGACCCTACCGGTCGTACGTTTTGCGTGTGTTATTAGCGTAGCGGGGTGCTCGTCGTGGCGAGCTTTTAACAAAGAGCTCGTTTAATTAAAGTGCCTCCACCCAGTCCGTGGGGACGTATTGCGATATAATCGTACTGGATTATTGGAACAACGCCCAGTTTTACCTACTTCATATCATCATTTAACTCCAAGCAGGCTTGGTCGGCCTAAGATACCCAACGCTTTTTAAAGAATTCGATAATATATAAAAGCTGAAGCTCTATACATCTCATGTTATTATCTTATAATATATACAGGTACTATTAAATTTATTATGTACTATCTAATTTTTACTTTTGAAGAAAAACAGATATATTGTTGATATTAAAAGAGGTTGTTATTTTTTTATTATAAACATAATAAAACAAAATTATTTTTTATATTTTCACCAAAACCGCATTAATATACTGTGTAACGCTGACTTTTACTTTTTACTATTAAGTTTACCACAAATATATCTGTAAAGTCATTTAAAATCAAAATTACAAGTAGTCTTCATAGTATAAAAAAAAGTCAATCTATAGTTAAACTTATTAATCTTTAAAAACATACATTCCAAATCTAGATTTAATCATTTAAAAATGACATGGTTTGTTTAAGAAAAAAAAAAGGGTCATTGAGGCCTGCTAAGCGTACGTTGGAGCTACATCGTACAACCACGCATGCTAAGGGTTAAGTAATAACTTCGATAAGCTATCATGAGATCACATTTGGAGTTCGTCTTGACCATTACTAATAAAAGAACAATAGCATTCATGAACCAATTTATATGTAATCATACTAAGTTATACTTACTATAATAATATACCTGATGTTTTGTCATTAATCATAACACATGTACTTTCTATATATTAGTTTTGTCTATATTTTTAGTACATGATTTTGAATTGACCTTTTTATGTTCCTTTAGTTAATACGTAATTAATGAACTGTATTTCTATGAAATTTTATTTAAGCGATTAGGGACCTACTATTTAGCACGTAACTTATATGTACCTGAGTAATCCTAATGAAAATACTGACCTACTTTAATAAATTCATATACGCTAAATTTATATGTAAATGACTTTAACAAAAGCCCAGTAGAACTAGTACAATGATAAAGCGAGTATTGTGATAACGGGCGCAGTTTTACGAGGCGAGCCAAAGCGCGCGCCGTGACGGCTGCCGTGACCGAACTCGCACGGAAAAACAACCGTGAAAAATAAACTGTAACCACGGCTTGTTTATTCATCATTTAATTAAGAAAAATATAGGTATCATTCATTTTAATTATAGGTATGAAACATTATTAATCTTGTTATGTAGTTATTTTTTAAATTACGAAATAGACTTAGATATTATGTGCCAAAGTAATTCGAGTACCGATGCAAAACATTTCTGTACTTATTTATCGTATTATCATAAGGTTTGTTACCTTATATTATGAACAGGGTAATCTTTTTTCCCCTAACCCGTTTGGAATACTATTCTACCCATGGAAAGTCACATCAAAAAATATCAAATATATTATTAAGTATATAACTCAGTCGGTTTTAACGCGATTGAAACCACAAGACATATAATGTTTTAAACATAATTTTTATTTTTCTCTTCATGTAAATTTATAGTTGCAAAGGTTGACACACCTAACGACGTTTTTGAATAAATTGTCTGTATTGATGATAACGTTTGAAACATAATAGCAATTCATTTATAAAGCAAGGTTATCCTTACACACAATAATTATAATAGATTTCGAACTCCGAGTATAGCTATTTTGAAGTTCACAGTACATATCTAAGTACTTTAATCAACGTTTAGGTTTTTGAAACTAGTCACAGTTGACTTCACTTTACAGTCATATAATTTATAGTTTTATCGGAGCATGCATTTATTCTGCACTTCGGCTCTAACCAGTCATAAATGTTAATCTTTGATTACATCTTGTTAACTCACCCACCATTTCAAAACATAATCGTTTAATGAAAGTTTATGCCTCAGCACAGTTTCACGTGTTTGTATCTTAATCGATTATTTATAATAGAAATCGATTTTCTACAAAAAATCGATGACGAAGTTAGAATAAAATTGATTTTAAACTGTACTTTAGGTACCACGTTTTATTGTTTCTATAAATACCTTAGCACTTTGCCACGCGGGTTAGATACACCTTTTAATGTTAAAAATACTCGATAGAAGATATTATGTACAAGTAGATAGGTAGATCCTTAGTAGGTATGTAGATGAAAAGTTCAATCTTAAACAACGATTTTTTCTTACTTATTTACGTAATCTTTTCTCTGATATAAGTCTGTATGAAATCACTTACCTGTTCTGAAACCACACTTGCACGACTCTCATATCGAGTCCTGTGTCTTGCGCGAGTTGTTCCCGAACATGCCTTGCTGGTTTGGGACTACTGCTGTATGCACTTTTCAAGGTTTCTAACTGTTTTGCCGTTATTGTCGTTCGCGGTCGCTTGCTTGCAGCATCTCCGTCCAGAGAACCTTCACCTGACAAAAAAGGAAGAAAATTTAGTAGGTAGGTAAATATAGCATCAATCTTATGAGATGTTCCGATTTTATTTGATGTGATTTTGATAACGACATCGTTCATATATTATTTTTCAAAAACAATTAAATAGACTAGAAGTTGTGAAACAAATGAAGAATTTCATTCCTTAAGTACATGAAAATATGCGATGTCTAACCTCATACAAGTAAGTGGGACAAAACAGTTCTAAATTAAAAGACTTCTAAATGAATCTACTATAGAATACTTCACCTTTCGCTCTGGCCGCTTCATAGTCGGGCTTGCACACGAGCTTGCCGTCTTCCATCAAGTAGAACTCGTCGCCGGTGTTGAGTGTCCTAGCACAGGCCGCGCACGCGAAGCACCTCAGGTGGTAGACGTGTGACTGCGCCCGCCGCACCACCTGCGTCGGCGGGATGCCTTGCCCGCAGCCTGCGCACTTGGTGCCAAACCGCCTGGGACAACAGCCGCAATCAAACCAACATTATCAACGTGAAATGTCGTTTTTATTCATATCCCTACTGGTTTATTAAGGAGCCAAGAAGCAACCAGCAGTAAGCATATTGAAATGGGAAGTTTTATGCATAAGTGCAAGTGCTTGAACAAGCGACATGACAATTTATTGATTTGCTCTATCTTAATACGTTTAGTTTTATATATATATGCTTCGCTTACATACAAACACGAGATTCTCTACGAGTATATGTTTACATATGGCTATTTGTTGTTTTTGTTAGATGGCAACTTTTCGATTAAAACTTATGATTATCTTAAAAAATGTCCTTTTTATCCTTATTTAAAACTACTTTAAGCAAACAGCAAATCACAGAGAGGCTTTGTTAAAGAGATCCTCGCAAAAGTAAAGCTGTTCGTCTTCCTTAAACGTTTGCCCAAGAGTCGACTGAACTAAACGTAGCAAGGATGCTTACTAATCTTATACTTTAAACATGTGTCTATGAGCTTCCATCTCGTTGAGAAGACATTTCTTTCATACTCAATAACATAATACACAGAGACTTACTTGAAGAAATCCTCAGTACAGTACAGCTGGTTGTTCCTCGCGAAGCATTTGCCAGATAGCATAGCTCGGCACTCAACGCAGCGCAGACAGCCAGCGTGCCACGTCCGATCCGACACTTTCAACACATATCGGTCTACGATCATCTCGTGACAGCCGCCGCATTTTGGAATACTGGCTGTAGACAAAAAGAAAAGCATTTAAGAATTATCTTTACGTAGAGATATCGGTAAACACAAAGTTTACCTATAGTTTTAGTACGTGAATCAGTTTAAAGAAAAATAACCATTTTCTATTGGAATATCTATGTAATATGTTTGATATACTATTGATGAAGACATTTTTGGATTCGTATATATAAACTATTTTAAAATAGCCTATTTCAAACTTGTAGTAGTCTTGAGCCTTGATTTGTACCCACTCGTTACCCAATGTATGTACATGTAAGTTCTTAATCTTCTGAAATAAAATCGATGTTTTCAAAGTAGAAATTTTTATCAGTTTCTGTTCAAGAATGAGTATAGTGAATGACTATAAATTTATTGATAGGAACCAACCAAATATAATACATTGATATAAAATAATTGATGTTGATGTTACCACATTGTGACTATATAATAAATAGACTCATCCATTTTTTTAAATACAATTTTTCCTATTTTTATTTAAATAATATAATATAATAAATAAATTATATAAGGAACTCAATACATTAAATGCGTTAAATAAAAATAGAGGTTTTGGTGCCTTACTACTGTTATCTACTTGAAAATTATGTGTCTATGGATTACTCATGTAGTTAAATCAAACTTTCGTTTATAATAAAATTAGTGTTGTCCGTGACTCCGTCCGCGTAGACTTACTTATATTTTGATATTAGTATGGATTGTTGCAGACCAAGCTGTACAGCTTGGATAGTGATCTATTTTGGTGTACGAGAAGATATTACATATTCCTGAAATATTGATGCAAGTTATAAACCATATTTAAGGAACGGTATTAACAATTTGAATTAAAAGAAAAATTGTAAAATATTCATATAGGCCTTATGCAATACTTTATTTTAAATAAATTGTTTTATAAGTTGTGGAATTGCATTTGTATGGGCTCTACCGTAGACCTCTGTAGATTGAGGTAGTACCTATGCATTTAAATAAACCAGCTATAGGTATATTTTATCCACATTTTAATGCTATTTGTTTATTGGCGATTATAGGTACATAGCGAAGCGTTACATTTCCTCATATTAGGTACACAAAAATGCAATACTCTCACTCTTCTTATTATCAGATAAGATTCTGTTACACTTATACATTTACATCCCTGAATTTATCAATTATTATAGTCGATTATAATCAAAGGAATAGTAATCATCACAAAGCAATATGTTAATAAAAGAAAGAAAAACGCGTTTTGTTCAAAACCACTCACTGACAAATGATCGCACAGCACACTCACAATGTTATCTACATACATAAGAACACTTCAGGCAGATGTTCGAGTTGTATCGGCGGCACTCGCATGTCGAGCTCGTCCTCCGTGCCCGGGTACATCATGGGAGCCAGCATGCTCCACAACCGCCCTCGACCGCTGCGACCAACGCACTGACGCCACCCTTCTACACCACCCCAACCCTCGCGAGCACGCCGCGCCCCCATTGGCCAAGGTGCCTCTAATGATAACACAAACCACGCCCAGCCACCAATCCCAACGGCTAGAACCACCCATCGATCGATTAAAGAAAATTCACATTTTTCGCGAGTAATATTCCGACGTTCCGCACTTGAAGTGCTTTGTAGGCGAATCCAGAATACGCTCTCGTAATTTTCTGATCATACTTTTTCAATTATCTCCCGCTTCACTAAATTATTTCTTTGTTTTGTTATAGATATTATTTATATTTTTATTAAGTTCGTTATTGTCGTTACCTACAATGCCCGGGAAATATCGAGACGAAGTTTCTTATTACCTTAAAATTTATATTTTATTCAATAAAACTAACACTTCACTAGCATGACACCTACTAATATAACATTGTTATGTCTCAATTACTTGATAACAAGAAACATATGAAAACACGCCAACAAGTTTTAATATCTATACCTATCAAAAATATAAAAAAATATAAATAAAACACTTTCACTTTAATATTATACTTATAGGATTATAAAACATGACACCAAGAAAAACGTTTAAGGTTTAGAGCAATTTATGCAAATCCATAAACACGTAACATGACACGTACCTACTTATAAAGTTTACATAAAACATATTCCCATTTGCAAAACATCGTCACAATATTTATGAACAAAGCTGGTCCATAAACATTGAGTATAAATCTCTAACTCAATCCAGCCTAGGCCTCGGTCAAGCGTGACCTGCTACAATGAATTATACAAGTGAACGCGAGGGCAGCCGCGTGTGCAACTTTATGACCTAATAAATCACTTACTTTACCGTCTCTCTACCCTTAACTTTCCGTCATTTGTACCCCGAGCACTAAACTCAGCTGGACACGGACTAAACACTGTTACGGCCGTGAACGTGATTCTATGTCCTCGTACATACATTTTACTTGTACCTTATATGTAGTACCTACGTACTAATACATGCAACAAAATATATCAATATTCAATAAACATTTAATTTTTACAGTTCCGGATTTTATAATGGTATCTTTGCTGCCGATTTGGTATTTACGATACTATCAGAACCTATGCAGAGACCTACATTTTTTTAGTACAAAGATATTAGATATTGTAGATAGGTCGAAGGCCGTATTATATAAAATACCTGACTATTGTAATCATCCACTATTGTATGTTAATATGTGTCATTTATATAAAATGTAAATTAACACTTTTAAACGAATATTGGTAATTAAATTTATTCATAAAGAGGCAAAGCTAGGGATATTATCCGTTTTTAGATGAATTCGCTGGATATGCAACCGAATAGTCATATAAATTGAAAGTGTACTTTTATATCAATAATAAACGAATTTGGGTTTTAACTGAGTCAAAATGGGTACATCTATTTAACTGAAAAATATGTTTACGCTTATATATTATATTTTCTTTCTTTTTTAACTGAAATTTGACAAAGTTCTACCTCAAGTAACTGGGACAAGTATTTCTCTAAAATTTTGTAGAG
>JADANM010006787.1:4382342-4408686 GCA_026213755.1 Eurema hecabe | reverse complement strand
GGAGACCTTTATTAACGCAATAGAACCCAAAACCATGATTTTTGGAATTTTTGTCTGTTTGTTTGTTTGTTTGTTTGTGCACGCTAATCTCAGAAACGGCTTATCCTATCTAGATAGGGTTTTCAATCATATATTTTGGTAAGCTTCACTTAACATTTAGTGTTTGATTCATGTCAATCGGTTGATAAATAAAAAAGTTATGGCAATTTAAAGAATAACGTTGAACTTGCTGAACCTTTGTTGGCGCAGGTTAGGCATTTTAAAACATGCTGCCCAAAGTCACTTTTCTACGCGGGCGAAGTCGCTGGCACAGCTAGTTATAAATAAGAATCTAGTTTTAAAAGGATCTTTATATTAATTTCTTTTACATTAAGACGTATTGGAAAGTGTACTTAGATATACTATATAATATTAGTGTACTACTAATAATAAAAAAATATCCATTTTGTATCTATTTATAAATTTATTAAATTTCTTATAATATAGACTTTGAGATACGATTAGGTATGTATTGGCCATAACCTAATCTAAATAAGATCTCGATAATATAAAAAAACAACGGTAATCACTCCGCAATCCTCAAATATTAAAATTTTAATGATAACAATATAATATTTAACTAATATTTGTGTGATTAACATGAAACGCACGGAAATGCTTTTAGGTATTGGAATTGTTTTTTTTGTTAAAGTCTGACAGAGAATACCATGAAAGAAATCAGAATAAATAAAGATGTATTGTAACACTATGAAAAAAAAATTTTTTCTCTATGGCATTGTTACGTTGCGGTATTTAAATATATATTGCTAAGCTTAATCTAACTTCATTCTGCTTAGCGATTCAGAAACCGTATCAGAATCCCTATTTTATATTATAAATGCGAAAGTAACTTTGTCGTTTTCACGCCAAAACTACTGAAGCAAGATGAAATTTGGTACACAGATGGTACCTTTTAACTGGAAAAAAGGCTTATAAGGGGAGGAAGGGGGAGATCGGAGTTTATATGAAAGTCCACGCGGACGGCGTCGCGGGCCGAAATAAAGAATAAGATATTTAGAGTCGTATAGTATCAGCATTCTATTTTCCAGTTTTCTTTGGCTCTTTTGTGAATTTCGCACACTGCGGATGAAGATTTAGAATATTCCGTACCGTATGACCGTAACAATATTCAAGCATGAGGTTGTAAGCGACTAAGAAAATACCAATTGAAAGCTGTTTGAATGCAAGAAATTATCACTCTTTTTCTTACACTGTTATTTCTAAATTTAATGTAGTACGTCACTAGATAGATGCATTTGTGCCATTATGTATTCTATAATGTACTCCGTATAGGTTTATTTTAAAACAAATGCAGAAGTTGTTTTTGATATTATTTCTGTTCACGGATCAATGTAAAGCATACGCACATCGTGTAGTCACATTCTATATCATAATTGTAAGGGGTGGTCGCGTGCGCGGTCCCCAGAGCCCCAGAGCCGCGGCGCGTGCACCAAGCCCAATAATTGAGGGCCAACCTTGCATTGCTGGTGCTTCGCTCATAATCTTCAAAACGGATGCGACAGCCTTGCATTCAACCGAAATAACTTCTAAGGGTTAGTGAATAATATTTTAGACCAACATTCAAATTACCGTATACCTAAGCAAAAGTTGTATAAACATACGCGTTTAACTAAAAAGTAGATAAACAAATGAGTTGCTTTCTATAAAATAGTTGTAACGAATTCTTGTGAAATTTGAATATCTATTAGATATATTTGGTATTATCTACCCAGATGGATAAACGTATACCAAAAAGTTATGATAAATAAACCTATTCTTAAACTCAAAGTTGATTACAAGATTTATTTAAAATATATCTATATTTTGTTTATACACACTATACACTTTACTGCGATCGAATATCTCCCATTCAACTCTAACTTAGGACAAAATATATTTAGTTCGCAAAACTATTTACTCAACGAATGGGAAGGACTCACGTAAACAAATAGTACCAACAAATTACTTTGTCGTAGCAATCCCACGGACATACACTTATATGCATTTGTCCCATAACTTTGGTTTCCCCAAAGGATTTTTTCAATAGGTACAGCGCGTGTCGCACCCTTATTTATAATATTATGTTACTATGAGAAATTGTTATCGTATGCGACCATCAAATACTTTAGGCCCTTTGGAAAAGAAATATAACTGATAATTTTTCAAATATATATAATTCCGACACAGATAGTTTTCAGTGTACTTGTTTATCATTGCTTTGAAATTTAGGTACATTTTTCGTGTTTGAGTATATTTTAAAAGATTTTGTAATAAAATACAAACAAACACAGATTTCAAAACTTTATCTACACAAACAAAAATCACAGTAGCATTACGTACTTATAACAACATTCTTCTATAATATCATTCGCTTTATTAGGATATAATTTTTTAATAAGATCTGAATCTAAAATACTCAAAGAGCTATAATTATTTGACACATGACAGTGACATTCTCCCGCCTTTAAGAAAAGGGCTTTAACTTGATAATGTTCCTGTTATCTGATTAGGATGGCACCGAAAAATTATATCGTACTGTAATTAAATTAAAATCCAATTTAGAGATACGCCACAGGCGGCACGCGCCTCGACCGACACTTTTATGGCTATCGAGCCAGTAGGGGTTCGTTAGTTGTTCGAAATATTCAAAACAACGCTCAAGATTTCGACCATACATTCATAATAGCCAAGCATAAATGCTACCTCATTTAATTTCATCGTAAAACAAATGAACATAATTTACAATCTAACAATTTACCATCGAACGCATAATTGCTTTTAAAATTCTCGCAGGCACTATCGTAAAGACGAGCCTTAAAGACAAATAAGGTAACTCATATTAACAAATTTATTTCTGATTTAGAAATAAGGTTTGACTTACAATTAGAAAGACATATTTTATTAATATAATGCATTTTTACTCGATAGTTGAATTGTTTATGACTTGAAATGATTATTATGTACCGTGTATTTGTCTAAAAATTATTCATAATTACCTTCAGGTAAGTACCTATATTTAGTATTCGGTTGTTATATGTATTAATTTTGTTTTCGGCTTTATACTTAGTTTTAAAATATCTATCAAAGATATGTAGGTAAATGTAATCAATGCGAAATAAAGTTTTTATTTGTAACTATAGTCATGCGAAATCTACTGAAAGTCAGCTAAACCAAACTTACTACTTCAACCAGTCACTTTAAAAGAAGAAATAATTATCAAAATAAAAATAATTTTATACTCAAACGCTGACTGCTAAATAAACAAAGCAACCATAAAATCAAAACTAATAAAACAAACAGGACGATCTGTCGTCGCCCCTCAAAACGCGGGTCACCCCACTTATTAAAATTAATAAGTGGGCTCTCGTCTGCATTAATCATTGCACTATGTCAATAACGTTATGATATTTTTGGCAAACATCTCTAACCAAATCGAGGTTTCACAAAAGCAAATAGCGGAGGAGTCTGGTTGCGTCCCGAACTTTATAGAGCAGTCTGTTCGAGGAGCTTCTAGTTTCTACGACGCGGTATGTATATTATGCATATTGCATACTTGGTTTGTGCATACATCTAGTTAACCATAATGAAATGTATGTTACTAGTAGTCAAGTAACTACCTACCTAAAAAATAATAAAACGAATTCTGTTAAATCGTTGGATATTTTATGATGTTTATATTATACTAGCGGACCCGTGCCCACTTCGTTGGGCATAATGTTAACGATCCTTTTTTTATATAGCACTCAGTAATAATGTGGCTTTCTATTGATGAAAAAATTTTTAAAATCGGTTCAGTAGATCCCGAGATTACCCCTTACAATTTAACAAACACACAAACTTTACTTCTTTATAATTTTAGTATAGATACAGGAAAAAATAAATATACGTATGTATGATATATCTAAGATTCAATGTAAGTAAATCTATATCGCAAACTTATTTATATTATTTTGATAGTATGAGTTCAATCTGTAGCCCATTCATTAACTAATAACATGTGGTTACTAAACCATCTTTTCTGATTCATTTATTTTTAATGCATTTAACGAACGAAAATATTTTTCAATACCTCGTTCACACGTTCATAAAAATTAATCATCTCCTTATGTTATAGTATATATAATATGTATATATTATAAAAATGGATATTATAATATATATTATATGTTTATATTATATGTATATAATATATATAGGTAGGAATTCATTTAATAAACTTTTTATATAATAGTACCTACTGTCTGTTTTTACATCACAATAGAGGTATAGATGGTTATAGATTATACGAATTAGCAAAAGTGTTAACCGCATTATCGTCCGCTTTAGTTGCCTTTTGCTTTGATCTAGTATTTCTTGTTTGTTCATCAACTCAAACCGCCGAGTACGGTCGGAGGGGACACTTGTTTACATACAAATATTTTCGTACAGTGTATTTATATATTACTTAAAAATAACACGCTGATATGAAAGCGAATTGAATTGTGCATAATTGACTCTTGAGCCATGAGAGTTTGTCATAATTAGATTGCCGCAACTGCAGTAAAACGCTGGGAATAAGGTTTCGACGGAAAGTGGTCGACATTCTTTTTTATGTAAACGGGTTTTCGCTCGTTAATGAGGTACACATTAAGAAGAAAGCGACGTGACGCAAGCGTATCGAAGGCGCGATGAATGCGGTGTTCGGTGGCTGAAATTGAATCTCATATGCATGCTGCTCCTACCAACTCGCATTTAGTTATGCTTCCTTGCCACTTTTAATGTTTGTACGGAGGATAAATAATACAATGCAACGAATGTACTTTATTAGTCGATGAAGCCTAAGCAACAATTTGGTTACTTATGTAAAACTAGTATTTATAATTACCACATACTTTTAATAATTTACATTCACTACATGCATGTTATATTACACTTTCCAGATACTGCTCTTGAGATAACTGTATTTTTCCGTCTTATATGAGTTTTTGTATCTTTAACATCTATAATGAGTAACCACTCCTCATCTATATCTATACTAATATATAAAGCTGAAGAGTTTGTTTGTTTGAACGCGCTAATCTCAGGAACTACTGGTTCGAATTGAAAGATTCTTTTTATATTGGATAGACAATTTATCGAGGAAGGCTTTAGGCTATATAACATCACGGTGCGACTACTAGGAGCGAAGAAATAATCGAAAAACAAATAAACGGGGACGAATTCGCGAGCAACAGCTAGTCTAAGATAAGATTATCCTAACAATCGCAGCGTGATGACCTGATCGTCTTGCCCTTGTAACCTTTAGGCTGGCGAAGCATCGCGTGCTCCGTACTACTGGTACCTACTGATTATACTAAGGCCATTTTGCTAATAATTTTATTAGCCATACAGAATTCTTAAAATAGACGAACATGATTTAAGTACATAATACATATTATTCAGATGGATTAGATACAATTTGAAAACTTTAATGTTTACGATATTATTTTTATAAAATCCTAGAGCAAAAAGTAGAATAGCAACTAAGGCGAATTTATTGATCTCAATATTCTGAACATTCCGAGTTTAACTTGAAACATTAAACAAACCGCTACCGGTAGGAAATCATAAAAGCAAGGTACGCAAATCAGGATGGGTCAGCTGTTGGGGAGATGGGCGCGTGCGCGAAGCCCTACTCGCGTGACGTCAGCCCCATCTGCCCGACAGATGGCGCCGCGCCCTGACCGCTCCGAGCGAGATAATATCATAACACGCTAACATTACGGCAATACGAATCAACTATATCATGTACCCCACACGATCAATCGTAGATAACGCTAATTAACAACCAAAATAAATAGAAATGCGATCAAACTTAATTCTTCGTACTCATCGAAGCTAGTCCAACAACCCACTATAAAAAAAACTAATACCGATTTAAAAAAACATAATGACGCAAATAAACATTGAAAGACGTCAATTGAAGTGCAAAAAAACTCGGAACTTTACCAATACTCATTACATTATTTATTATATTATATTGTTATTATTTAAAGAAGCAGATAGATATTAACAATTTTTATAATCACTAGAGAGAAAAAGTACGTAGGTGTGTCACGTATGTATGAGTTTTTCATTGACATTATCTAAAGGTCGCATCAAAGACTTCTTTTTATTTGCCTTCAGGAACAACACATATAACTTGAAATAATGTGAACCTGAATACATTTTTATTAACACTCACAAGGCTATAGACGTAATAAACAATTGTTTTTAAAAAAAGAAAACCCAGCCAAAAATCATTACAATAGTATAAAACGAAGTCGCATTCTTCTGTCTGTCCCTAAATCATTAAAGGCTGCTTAAATCATTAAAACGTAACCGATTTTCATGCGGTTTTTTATTATCAGATATCAGATCTAAACAGATTCTTCGATGGAGACAATAGGTATATAGTTATAAATTTTGTGACTTTTTTTTTCAAAGAGAAAAATTATATATTTGCCTTTTACTCATACAGAAATACTGCTTGAAAAAACTGAAACAAAACCGTTTAAAATTTAGCATATTGGTTGGTATTCATAGAATATTGATCATGAACTGGTTGGTTCCAGGACTTAGGTAGGCCAAAACACTAATAAAATAATGACTTGACCAGGACTATGAGACCCACTCCCAGTGCCAAAGCTGGAGCCGTCCTTGTATACCCAAACGGTATACAATATATTAATTCAGTGTGTGGTAAATTCCATAATTGCTTAAGTTTATTTACACAAAAATAAAATATTAGTTTAATGGAACTTGATAACAGAGTTTTGAAACTTGTATAAAGAGACATTAAGTAATAGGTATTAAATTGTTTTCATAAGAGAGAAAGAAATGTTTTCCACCAACAACTAAGAGAAAATGTGTATATAAAAAAAATGAATTACACTTACAAGGCTATGTTGCCTTAATATAACGTGCTTAGTAAATATTAGATTGCACAATAATAGTACTGATTTTCAACATTGCTTACATTTTTTTATTTTTTTGAAGTCATGGTGTCTTAATATTTCTTATGATTGACATTTATCGTAATGAAAAAAAATAACTTGATCCACCCTTTTATAAGCCGTGTCTGGTGAGACAAGAAGCTTGAAGTTAGTTAAAGTATTCATCTGGGAACATGTTCGTTTCTCGAATTTAAATAATATTGTAAACATACCTTGTTTTCCTTTACTAAGACCTATAGACATAAAAAGTACTATGAATATAAATTAGTCATCAGGTATATATAATACGGTGTAATTATAGTTTAAATAAAATGAGCACGCATTGTAAACAGAGAATTGTTGAATATTTTTATAATAAAGAAAGCAAAAAAGTCTTAACTTAACTAAATACACGAACAAGTAAAATAAATTGTTTTGATAAAACAATGAAGTTTCGCACGCGTCGGCGGTTGATTTAGCGTGGCTTCTGTGAATCAAAGTTGCCTGTGGTGGAGTAGTAATTGGATTTGGTAAACAATACGTTACCCACCGAATCTCGCTACACGCACCTGGTTGTTCGGCTACAAGAAACAATTCTATTTTAAGGGACTTTTATCTTTTTTTACACCAGTGATAGATGGAAAGCAAAGTATATGTACATATTTTATTTGGTCTTTGGACGTTTTACATAAAATATATAACAGTGTAATGTGATTTTAGAGAACTGTGCTGTGTAATAAATGAATAAGTATAAAGTTATATATTGTGAAACTCGGCTACTATTACGTCGTGTAATAAGCCATTGCTTCATAATATTGCATCTTTTAATGAACAATGAAGTGGCTCACATCATTACTTGAGTAAGCTGCCTGAGAATTAGATTATTATGTTACATTTTAATAATCTCGCTTTCTTCACTTTCTTGCAAACTACACATAGCGACAAAGTAGCTATGAGCACTAGTTTTACTAAATAAATTTCGCTTCTGCTGTTTCATGTTATGGTGGGCAAAAAATTTATGATTACATCCAGTGCATTATTTCGAGAAAACGAAAAAGTATTACAGGTGGTAGGAGAGAGAAAATAGGCATCCGCCATTTACATCTATCGTCACAGCTGTGATGAGAAGAAAATATAAATTGTACCTACCTCCAACTTTGATGGCCAATATAGTTTTAAAAGCGTCAAAGCCTATATATACCTTAATGCAAGAATTCAATCAAGATTCGATCTATTATCGGCATAACCAACGTTTACCAAGCTTAACTGTCTGTATTATGTTACAATAAGTAAAATTATAAACCTATCGCTATGAAAACTTAGTCGCGTGCCGGTAACGTTTTTAACCACGAGAAAAAACAAAAGAGCAATCTCTCACAAGTATCGTTTTCACCCGTCGGCAGATCAATGTAAACCCTGCGTGATAATTGAATCGCGAGGGTCAGATCGACCCCGGGGTCGGTAGTAGTGATACATTTGATTCGTATGTGGCTTCCTGGCTGGTCCTATTGTTATCTAGATAATGCTTCACTTGTGTTTTAATAGCTGACATATTAATCATCCCGGATGAGTATTACTGGGCACTTCTAAGGCTCCTCATAATAACACTTAGCAGACGTAAATGTCATGTCTCTTGCTTTGGTTATCCTTCCAAGTACATATTATATTAAATATTGATTTTAATAATCAATATACAATTAAAATATATATCTACATTTTTTCTTACTTAGATACTAATAGCATCGTCTTCGTATTACTTACTAACTAGGAATGAACAATATTTGATGTGGTAGATTTGTTGATGAAAACTAAATGAATGAATAAATTGTTAGAGATGTTTGATCATTCATTTATAAAAACAAAACAGTATTATATTTACGTCTATATGTCTGTTCACAGCGGGATGGTCTGCTGTGTTTTGCTTCTGCCTAGAGGGGGTCATTACTAAACGCCACTACACTTTTTGTACCAAGTGTTTTGGCTGTGTAACAAGGGTGAAAACGACCCTACAAAACGAATGACATGCTCTCTACAGCCTCCATTCTTTATTACTCAAAGATGAATGGAAACATTTGGCTAGGTTTGACTGATGATGTATTAAGTTTTTTGTGTAACTAGCTTCCTATGACAACATAGTATTATATTATAATTTTTTTAACCTCAAGACATTAGTTCGAAAAGATATTAATTTACATTAATCTTGAAAATAATTATTTAAGTTAAGCTTAGATTTTTTTCTTTGACTTATTATGAGACTTATTAAGTCTTTTAGAAAAAATCTAAGTATGTAATACATAATGGTATTTTATTTAAAGCTTTATTTTAATGAAGTTTACATGGCAGATGCTTATATAATAGGTTAAGAAAATGTAACAAAACTATTTTAACAACTTTTAAGCAAGTTCGTATGCAATTTAAGAGTAAGTCAGCGAAGTATCCATAAGCGATCACATTACATTTATATGCCTTAATACATTAGAATAATCACAATGAATAGTCATCAATCTTGAAAGGGTAGGTCTATAAAGCGAACGGTCGTAATGCGCGCGGCATATGGCACCATGTGATTGCACTAACTGTATGATCGTTTCGCTTCGATGCCGATGAATGGACCCGCGGCCAAGTGACCCACTTCGACCTTTAGATTCGGCTATTGAGATACTATCAGACGAGTGGACACCTCCATACGTACTGAGCAACTTCAGGCTTTTTGTGACATAACAATTGTAACAGTCTTTGAAATTGTTGCAAATTACCCGCAGCTTCTAAGAGTAGAGATTATAATAATGGATTATTTGTTATAGTATCACAATTTTTTTCAATATTAATGTCATGTCACATGTGAAATAATACCACACTTATCGTTGAAACTTAAAAGGTTATTTTAACATCGTACCCTATTACAAAGCTCCTTAAATAAAAATTAAAAAAAAAAAAAAAACATCGTACCCAATGAATGTTGTTCATCGTCAACAGCATGGCTAATCTAAATCTTAGCTTTATGAATATATATGATGAGATGTATGGGCATGTCACTGCATGTGTGCCGGCGGATAGTAATGGTTTCGCGGGGACGTCGCAGTGCTGTAGGGAGTGCTAAGTGCCGGGAGGCCACATGTCGCTCTCGTCGCGCTAATCTCCAGGATTTGCCATCCAGTGTCCCTCGCATTCCGTCTCGCTTTACATCACACGACAACAATATACCCGTCTCATTCGCCTCATTGAATATTATTGCTCTATGGGGATTTTGAAAATATGGACCCGTTTAACGAAAGCCGTACATTGTATCCACTGGAATTATTCATATGCGGATCGTTGCATTTATCACTTAATGGTATTAGCCATTAGAGCGTTTAATCGCTCGATTTGCGACTTTATTACAGTATTTAACTTTCGCATATCGTTAGCATTAAGTTATAAAATTGCATCACAACACTAAAGCAAGAATCTCTTTATTAATAAAATATTTTTGAAATGTAGTGTTAGAAGTTGGTCTATTTATAAATTTTATTTTTTCACAAACACTGAAGAAGTTTTTCAAACATACTCTTTAAAATTATCTATTGTACTTAGATATAATTTTCGAAAAAAAAAAACAAAGTTCTATTTGCATAGTCCGTAAGCGGAGTTCACAACAATGCTAGAAGCATTATTGTGAATTCCTAAGAAAACCGAGACACGCCCTGAAAACATCTTTAAGAAAGAGGTTGACCTTATTTCGCAAGTTTACTTTTAAAGAAGGAAAATTTAAGCCAAATTTTAGGTTCCTATTACCTATATTGGTGCTCTCAATTGACTCAAGCTATCCCTAAAATCAATCTCCAACAACATCTTTAATATATAATTTTATATTTAAAACATGAGGAAAACTGTCGAAATTTCTCAATTTACTTACATTGTTTTCCTCTATAGTTAAAGTAACTTTTATAAGCTAAATGATAGTGTTCCATGATGCAATGTTAATCAGAAACAAATAAAATATTAATAAAAATCTATAAAAACAAAGGTAATTGAATAACAGGTGTCGTCGTGAATTTAGTATTTAAAGCACATTGTTGGGGCCGTATTATGAAAGCCATCACGTCTGTCATCGCACCAGTATGTACCTACACAACACATGGCGACTTCAGTTAAGGTGGTTTAAAAATGAAGACTCCTATAGCTCTTATTGCAGTGTTGTACGCGCTATATTTGCAAATAAACGGTGGCTGACAATATTAATGGTGCATTGGAGTGTATTGTAGGGACTAACTTGTCATTGCTTCCCTCGCTTTGCAACCCTAAAATCATTCCATTCTATCTAGCCGGTCGGTCGGACAGGTTAACTTTTGTTGTTCTATAAAGCCGTGCATTACGGACTGATTGTCGGCACAAATGTTGGGCATTACAAAGCATTTTATATTGACTTAACGATAATTATTTCGAGCTTTCATTCATTATTTATATCCGGTGCTTCATTATCGTATGTAAGGAACTGTACAATAAATGAAATGTTCCCTTAGACGGATATTGGTGTTTTATGCCATTGTTAATTCCATTAAGAAAGTTTAATCAATTTAAATAATGATGGATTGGAATTTACAATACTTAATTAGTGTAATGACAAGCTCAGGCCTAAAAGTGTAATGTAATTTAACTTTCCGAGTATAAATTTCGTTATCTACTTATCCAACTAACTAATATAAAATGTTTACATTCAATTCTTGAGGTCAGATCTCAAAAAATCAGATACAAAATATTTCTATAAATCTGCGAAACAAATATAATATTAATTCGAAATGGAGAAATTAAAATTTAAATAATATGTTAGAAGGATAACTTTTAAAGAGCAACATACATAGTGTTACTAATATTATGAATCTGTTATAGCTAGATACCTAACTGTTAAATGTCTTCATCTTATCGGTAGCCTGAAGTTTCTATATTTTCCTAATTCAGGTATGAACGAAAATCAAAGCGTCTTCCATATTGCAAAGAAACAATATTGACAATTCGTGCAACATCAACAAAGGAAACAAAATTATTTCTTTGCTGAAGGAAAGTCAATAGAGGTTTTGAGGCATTGCCCCCAGCTCGCGCCGGCTTCAGACGCGCTGGGAGGGGCGGTGCCTGGGGACCTCTGTACTCTTCTTGATTACTGAATACCCCACCACCCGACCCCATACATTATAACGTGGATGCAGACGAACATTATATAACTATAATAAAAATTATTCGAGACTATGCAACAGGCTCGGTTTGACAATATGATTTTTGTTGGATTATCGCGGAAAATTGAGATTTCTCGAATTTTATTTATTTTGTGATACATATATTGTAAAAAGTTCTATTAGTTAAGGAATATTGGTAGTACGAAATAATTTATACATTATGTAAAAAATGAAACATATTGTTAGGCAATATTCTAAAGGCGTTAAGTGTTAACCTTTTAATAGATTTTCAAAACGCTTAGTTGGTCCATTTTAAGTCTGGTTTATAAATAATCTTCAATAAATCTTTGATAAAAGATCTTTGTGATTATGCTTCCCTAACGTTTATTAACTTTTGTAAATTTAGGACATTAAAATACGTCTACATGTTGTCTAGATTGTACAAATGCTATCACAGAAATCATTTTTTTTAATTAAGTAAAAAAAGTATAGTTTTCTACTTAATTAAAAAAACTATTTTTAACCATTAATTTTTTCCTCAATCTACTAAAATATGCACTTTTATTCCAACATAAAGTTTTTCTGCAAATTATAAAACATTAACTTTTGGGTATGTAATAAAAGATTTAGATCTTTGACCATGAATCAGTCAATTTAAAATTACCCACTAAAGATATCGCATAACAGGTATACCTAAATTATTATTTTCTACTAATTAATAATTATTTTTATTTATTCGTCTTTCAGAATGTTTATTTTTAAAACGACCATTTTAATGTACTTATAGCCAAAGTATTCCTTTAAGTAAGACTTTACTTTCATTTCTAGAAAATCTTAATGTACTTCATCTGAAAGTAAAGTTGGCGAATTGCTCGGCGTCGCACGAAGACGCAGGTTTCAGGACGAGGGTCGAGATTTTCTGCATTAAACATGCAAGACTCCACGCCCCGTCGTCGTAAAAATACATATTCTATCAGAAGGGTCTGCGCTTTTAATACTCCACTGTAATGAGCAACAGAGGTCGACTATCTCCTTAATTTTCCTTTCTAATACCTCATTTGGGTAAATTGTTTAACGTACCAAAGTAAAGTGGTCCTTACTTATGTATTTTACTGTCAAGTTAGCAAACAATCTTCGACTAATTTTGTGTGCGTTTAAAAACGTTTTATGGAAATATATAATTTTTTCGCTTTATATTTTACGAACCGCGCCCCGCGGTCTTAGCTGATAAAAATCTCTATCTGATAAAAAAAAACCGCATAAAAATCGGTTACGTAGATTTAAAATGTAATTATACGAAGGGTCAGATAGAAAGAAGCGACTTTGTTTTATACTGAGTAATGCTAAAGTATACTCAACTTTCTTGAAACGTCATTTTAAAATAGTTAATGTTCATCTGATCATCGCTACTAGGTATATATAAATAGTGAGTATATTAGTACACTACCTACATCAGAAGGTACCACTGTACAAATCGGTCTTCGGATACAAAAAAATGTGTTTAACGGCAGGACTAACATCCCTGATTGATTAAAACACTAACAAAGGGATAAAGCTGATCACTCTGCTTTGTACTGCGAAGCCCTTTATGTGCGTGTAATCAAAGAATACGCCCAGTACAAAGTCATTCATTTTCAATATGACTTTTGCAAACTTTATCTTATTCATATTTTATTCCCCTCGCTAAGCTACGTGTAATTACATATTTTTATAGAAAGGATATTTGGAGACTGACTGATAAAACGAGACATGAACTTACGCAATTGAATTAATGATAACAAAATTTATGTTTTTCAAACATTAACGTCACCGTGAAAACTTCGCTGAGACGACAATGATAACGTTAAGTGAAAGGTTAAGGTAACGTTCTTACTATCATTGCGCAAGATCGTTTTTGAAAACTTTAGATTGTTATCTAAATTATTAACAGAAACACGTTTACCAAAATAGTCGAAATATTTACGATTGTTCTCTTGCTAACTAGGTAAGTATTAAAACAATTTATATTACAGGTAATGTTAGGTAAAATTGGGGTATCCGTATCGATCTCGGTAGCGAGCCAGATGGCGCCCCCCGCGGCGCGTATGATGAGCCTGCAAGCTAATCATTAGTACCCCCTTTTGTTTTAGTACACGTCATTCTCTTGCTATCCGTACTATCTATTTTCAATGCATTGAATTTTGTAATGACCGAAGCAAATGGAAAAAGTTGGAAGAAGCCTTTTCACCAACATACAGATGCGGTTGTTGATGTGAATTAAAATTGATTTGTAATTATCTGAATAAAAAGGCTATTATTTTTATAATGAATTTTATAAAGTCCACATTGGTGTAATTTATGTAGACAGTAACTAGTTTAAAAAAACATTAAGTATTATTTTGACGGTTAACGAAACAATTTAATACTGTTTTAAATCAATATGAGCCCATTTTTATAACGAAACCAATGCTTTTAAAACTACAACATATACCTACAACATTGAGCTGTCCATTCACTTCAAATGTACGGTTAGGTACTGTTAAGGAAATCTACAGTAATGTGATATGTACAATCGAAGATTACTTGTGATAGAAAGTGCATTTATTGTTTTAACACGGTGTAACACCCATAGAGGTAGGAAGGAAACGATTCGCCGCGCACGCGTCGGCACGCGACCGCTTCCGACGCTAATGCGGTAATACAATAGGAGACATCGCCTATTTTCACATATTACTTAGTCAATCCTTATCCGTAACAGGGTGTCACTAATTTTCCCGCTATTATTAATTTGAATTTTTAAATTTATGTAGGTAAATTGATTTGTGGCGCTCATAGATTAAATAAAATTATATAAATAACTTATAACTAGCGTTACCATTACCCAATATTTTTTTAAAGCAAAAAATATTCGTGATTAAAAATTAATAAAATATGAAGTGTGTTTGTGCCGTTTAGGTATATCTTTTATTCTCCGCTTGAAATGTCAATTGTAAGAATTATTGTCTATATACAAATTAAGTTTTACTTAATTTAGACGGATAACATTTTTATTAAAATCGCGGAAACATCTCTTTATTTTAAACTTCTTTTAACTGAAAATTCCCACGTTTCACACTCCAATGCGTACCGCTACTATTTTAATAACTGTGCTTTTATTAAGGTTTAACAATACCCGAACAATGCAAAGGGTTTTTATTAAAAATAATAACCGCTTTCGGCAGTAGCAAACGCGTTCCCTATAAATCAAAACGTATGATAGGTATGCAATATTATGGGGGCATAAAACCATAATTATAGTGATTATATTTGGATTTATATGCAATCCTGATTAATATTCGATTTTTGAAAGAAAAATCTTTACAAATTGAGCTTACATACACACCCACACAGCGGTTTCTAAATTTTACCATTTAATTTTACTTATAATAATTTTAGGCAGTCACGCTTGAGTTAAGTAGGTTTTTTCAATTAAATGATAGGTGGCAAAATTTAGTAGAACATGGAAAAGGAAAAGTCATGGAAAAGGGTTCTTTTCTCGCAAGATAATTTTCGGTTTCGTTATTTTCAACAATAAATTCATGAAACTTTACACTTTAAAAAACACCAAAAAACAAGGATAGGCTTTCATGCAAGGCAAACTATGCCAAACAAGGCACAGCTATCACACATTAGATCAGTCCTAATAGACACTTGGCTAAAGGAGAGATATTATTGTATAAGTCGCAGAGAGTGACGTCGTAGTAGTTGTAGTGATGCCGGGGTTACCAGGGTAGTGATTTTTTGCTTCATGATGGCTCTTTCTAAGGCTCTTAATAAGTAAAACTTCAGAGTATCATAATAACGGTGTATATTCTGCTCGACTATAAATTAATTATCCAATATCTCAATTTTCATTATACTGACATTTTTATAGCAACTGACAAATGCCACTCAATTCCTTTAAATTTGAATTTAAACATTGTAATAAACCAAGGAGGTTCGACTAATAAACTAATATTGCAATAGTTTACACTATCTTGATTATTCTTTTCGTCCATCTACTCCGATATATACATATATTAAAATATTTGGCATCAAAATATTGTGTCTAAGATTTACCATAAATAATGTCTATAAATATACAATCTAAATATAAAAACGATTATAACGTTAGATTAATAAGTGGGCTGAATTAAAAAAAAAACAAAATAATTTCGTTAAGTGCGACAATATCGGAATAATAGGCGCGTTAAAATCAAAAAGACTCATCGATGCTCGTGACTAAGTTCGTAAGAGCACTTAACTTGATTACACGCGTTTGAAGGCCTGCTGGGCTCGTAAAAAGTATGTATAAACAAAAATAAATGTAGAGGGATGTGTTCAACCCCAGCACGTGGCTGGGTGGTTGTAGCGCGATGCCACTCGCTGCATTCACTTAAACACTATAATTTACATTTCAAAACCTTCATACGAATACTCTTATTGTACCTACATGAATATTGTTTCATTGGCACTTTCATTCAAATTTATTTATGAGATATAATCGGAATAAAAATTTATAAAGTTCAAAGAGAAATTTCTTTCTAAGCCGAATATAAATAAATTAAATATTTTACGTATTTGCTCTTAACTAGCATCTATTGGAGATTTTTCTTATGCTGAAAAAGCTTTTTTTACTGTCCGGAATAATAACGGGCAAGCCTACCTTCCAAAGCCTTGTTTCTCGCTAGCAATGCAAGGAGTACATCTGGTTGCGGCGGGTCCAACGGGTGCATGACCTCTAACGACGCAGCCATAGAAGCGATTCGCCGTTCCTGCTCAGATTCCACCTCACCGAATCCCGATTCCATGAATTCACAACACTACGTCCTATAATCACAAAATAAACATTGAACTTCGCGATTCATTCCGCAAAGGGCCTAGCGCGGTAGGCTGTCGTGGTCGGAGCACTTGGAAGCAGCAGGCGTCGCGACGGAGAAAAGCGTGGCCTAGCCCACGTGGCGGCGCCGCCCACGCCCGCCTCTGCGCCGCTCTCGCCACGCCGCCCTCTCATTGAGAAGTCATTTTTTACCCCCTGAATCTGATAAACCCTCAGGCGGGGGTGCCGCGGGGCTCCCCCGCCCCGAACTAATTTTCCCGAATCGTATGACACACCCCCGGTGCTTACATCCATCTACAATATTAGTACACGTTATCCCGTCCGCGAGGGCATTTCGTTTCTATTCAACTGCCATCGTAACGTTGTAAGAGGATTTTTTAATTATAGGAGATAATATTAGAAGCTTTCCCTACATCTTTTCACTATAATGTATTTATTTTGTTCATAACATACATATGTTACAATATTTGATATGTAAACGATTCCTTTATCCTATACGCAGCGTAAATTAAAAAATAATCGATCTGAAGGCTATTTATAAAACTTATAATATCCAGATAGTAATATATTATTATTTGGCCAGACTTACTTAAAGTTAAGAGTCATTTTTCTATACCCAGGTTAATATTAGCTTCACAACACTTGAGTAAAAACAGCTACGTGTACACAAAATATTATACATATAATGGAATTAAAGAAATTATATTAGGTACGCTACATTATTTGCGTCACACACACACACTTATTTACTTCGTAATCAGGCAGCGTATATAGATTTTTTATGAACATTCAATAAGTTCAAAGGTTAGGCAAGATTAAAATAAAAGCCCTTAAATTTTAAGATGTCCTATTTAAAGCGAATAATTATAAAATAACTTCATTTTTAAAAATATGAAATGTTAACATATATTTTTTTATTAATAACGAAATATTGATAAAACTTATTTAAACGCACTTTGTTTTTCTTTACGTCATATTATTTTACGTCAGTTGCCAAGTATTTGGTACGTGAATTTTGTTATTCTGCAGCTATGTTTATTTTTTACGTATTTTTTTCCTAGCTTTGTATGACAGCGATGAATTGCTGTAATTTTTACAATTTAGATAATGTGTTTAAAAGGTTTAAGGTAGTAGAATTTCCAATTTCATTCGTTGGTCTTTCAACTACGCAAGTTCTCGACGTGGAAAATGATTTAACTACTTGCGCGTATTTAAAGACTATATTTGAAGGAAATTTGATGGTAAATATTTTATGCATATTCTTATCGAAAATGAAGAATACCTAATACTAAAATTATTATAAAATTTACAGAAATTTGACTCAGCTCGTGAAATATCTGCAGCTCACAGAGCATTTATTATAGTTTCTAATGATGACCACTCAATAGAAATAACATTTATTCCCACGTCCGAATGTATTTCGAAGGCTAAAAGAAGTAGACAATTTGATAATCGATTTGTTTTCGATCTACGCTTAATTAAAATAGACGGAAGTCGTTGTTGCTACAATGAATTACACTCCGAAATCGGCCGATTTTACATTAGCGGTCAATTCGAATATTGTAAAATAAGTCATTCGCCCGATGTCGTCAATTTTGGAGACATTACAATACATACACGAAATACCAAACATATTAGAATTTGGAATGAATCTACTTACATGTCCGCTAAAATGACTTACATAAGAGTAACAGGGTTTGAAGTTACACCAAATAAGTTTAATGTTCCTGCTAATTCCTCGCGCAAAATATCAATTACGATTAGGCCTAATTGCTTAAAGATGAATAATATAATAACTTTCGAGATAAGAAACCCCCATGATAAATATGAAAGACCACGTTACGATGAAGATAATACCGATAATAATTATATAACCTACACAGTAAAATTTAACATAAATGTTATTTTACAAAAAAAGTCCACAGATAAAATCATAGAATCACTTCACAAACTGCATTACGACGATCCAGCTTACACATTTACAAGTGAAGAATTAAAAACGCATTTACAACGCAAAGAAATTGCATTTAAACAATTACAAGTGTCAAAATCATCTTGCCTGAAAAAAATTGTATTAGAAAAATACAGCACAGGTAAAGAGCGATGTTATTCGCACATATCTCTAAAGCCAGTTAAAAAACCTGCTGATTTTTGTAAACAAATCAAAGAAGAAATATCACCATATGACCTATTTGACATTGTTTTTTCTCCTTATAATCTGAATTTCGGAAGAGTCGGATTATTGACGTATGGAAAGCAAGAATTAATAATTACCAATAAAACGAAACATGAATTTCATATTGAATTTCTAAATGATAATTGTATACTGTATGAAGAAAATATGAATCATACTGCAAAAATTAAATTAAGACCTTTTATTGAAAAAAGAATTTTAATATATTGCTTAGGCACCTTTGAAGGAGCATTAAGTGGCACATTTGAATATATTATAGATAATAAATATTATAGAAAACATCCATATACTTTACAAGTTGGAAACCCTACCCTTATGGTTTATGACAAATTTCTTAAGTTTGGGATGGTAACAGCGGAAAGTTTTGTGACCTCTGCGCCTATAAGAATATATAATCATTTTAATATTCCTGTTAATTTTAAATGGAGTGAATTTCATCCAGAAACCCCATTCGATGTAACTCCAACGTCAGGATCAATTGCTGAACACTCTTGCAAAATATGTGATGTCCTTTATGTGTGTAAACCGACAAAAACTAAAACTCATGAAGTAGATCTTCTCTCTGAAAGCAATTTTCCCAAAGTAATACCTGTAGAATTAAATATAATCACACGAAAATTAGCTATAAAATTTTTACAAGCTGCTATTCTTTTTAAAGATATTGCTTTAAATTTAGAAACCATAGAAAAGGTCAGACTGGAAAATTCGTCCCGTGAGATTGCATTATTTCACGTCGTTGAGCCGCTAATTCCAGGACTAAAGATAGAACCTATGTGTGGAATTATTCGTCCCAAAATGATTATAACATTTATAATAACTGTAAAAATACCATGTATTTTAGAGTTTGCTTTTGATATTCTTGTTAAAGTAAATAATAAAGAAAACATAGTACTTCCCGTAAGTGGCAATGTAATCGAACCGAAAATATTGATACATCCAAAAAACATATTTTTAACCAGAGTTCCATGCGACATGATCACGTACGTCCCCGTCAATTTTCAAAATATGGGTGCAATAAAGTCAGTTGTGGAAATACTGGACACTAATGATGAGAACATATTTAACGTGTACACAGCTGTGGGTAACGAAAAACAAAAGATTCATGAATTTTCGATTGAAGGAGGTCAAGCAAAGACAGTATTTATTAAAGTATGTGACGTTTTTCGAAGGGAATATGAAATTTTTATTCCGTTCAAAATAAATGGATTACTAGGCCCACCTTGTGAAGAATCATCATCGACAGAACTTCGTTATTATATTGGAGAATATGAAACGTAAGCGTCTGTAATAATATACTAAGTAAACAGTACTACTTTTATAATGATATGTATACATATACATCATAAAGCATAATATGTAGGTTAATACCAGGAGCTGTGAAGAAATAATGTAATATTAAAGTATTGAATAAGTGTAGAAGTTCACCGAAAGTTGTGTATGAATGCTATCTAATTAATATACATATATTATATACGATTACTCGCTGAAGCTCTGCTTCGTATGAAACTAAATTGCCATGTTTAATAAGCTCAAATCGTAAATTCATAGTTTTTTAATTACAAATCGTTACGAATTTATGTTAAAATATACTCGTATGTATAACGTATACATAACTATATATAACTATATATTCAATAAATTTATTTTGCAGGTATTATGAAAATAATGCAAGAGTTAAATTAAAAACCATCAGTAAAGATATTAGTTTTTGTCGATTATCAGGAGTTATAACTGTGCCGTGGATAGTATTTTCTGTTGATAAATTTGAACTGGACTGCAAAGGAAATAAAAATGATACTTTAGAGTTCACAATGACTAACGTGTCAAAATATCTTTTATATGTAACGATTGTGACAGCAAAGCTATCACCAAATTTTACGCTCGATCTTCACACAGAAGAAAATCAACAGTCTATAATAAATGAAACTCACATAAAATTTGAAATGGCTATAGGAACGGTAGCAAACTTTACATTGATATTTCATCCGAAGTGTCATGGAAGATTTGTATCGGTTGCTTTATTATATTTGGACAAACAAATGACGATACCATATTCTAATCTTACTTTTGTGGGTAAGAAACAGTCGCCTGTAATGGTACCCAGTACTTATAGAATTATATTTCCTCCGTGCCACCCTTCTGAAGAAATAACCCACACAATAACGCTCCGAATTGAAATAGAATCCGGCTTAGAAGCTTTTTCATGTAATTCTATGGAAGAACCTCATGTAATAATAAAAATGGTGGAATCTGAAGTAATAACTGAAAATGAAATAAGTATCACAATAGCTTCAGTAGACGTAACCGCATGTTGTGATGTGTCTTATTCTCGTAATCTAACCCTATGCTTTAATCATCTAAGTGGTGCTTGCTGTGATGTTGAAGTTAGTTTTTGCTTTACATATTGTCCTTTAACGTTACATGCAAATGTATTTGTGGAACCAAATGAAAATCCATACCCCTTTTATCCTCTTGAGACTCAAGTCGAACTTTATAAGTACATGGAAAATTGTGTTCATTTTCTTCAAAAATGGATGTTCCAACAAGGTTTTCGGAGAGATCTGTATCCTATAATACCTGATACATTTCATGCAATTTCATCAGCATTAACATCACAAAGCGGAGGCACAAAAACTAAGGGAATAAATGTTTCTTATTTAAATTTTATTAAAAGAATTGCGGGTCCACTTATGAAACATATTCGCAAAATACTGTAAGTATTAAATGAAATCATATTTACATATATATGTCTTCATTACTTACTGGTTTAACTTTTTGGACTGTTTTCAGTGTTATAAGCGATGATGAAATTTTTAAATCTGTCAAAGAAATCCACGATACTTATCGAGAAATAATAAGTTTACTGCGATGTCGAGGGGCAAATTTATGGGTTTTACAAGCCAAATTTTTATTGAGTTATGAACAATTTATTATTTACTGTGAAAATATTACACCGAAGTGTAACGCTGACATACGACTAACACAAGAATTATTATCGGACACCAATCTCTTTGATAGGCTCAATAAACAAAGTTGGATCGAATTTATACTGCAGAGTTATAAAGTCTTCGTTATGGACAGTTGCTTTTTCGAATGTGTTTGTGTTAGCTCACAGCCCAGAGATGTAATTAAAATACTTATAGATTGGTATAATGACAATATATTGCATCAGCACACCAATTTACGCGGAAAGGATAAACCAGTTAAAACAATAACAAATATCACAACGGATCTATCAGACGGTATTGCTATTATATCTACAATATTAACTTTTTGCCCTTTTTTGGCAAATCACTTTTCAGTATTCTGTGAAGTTAACGATACTGAAACCTATGGTAGCATAATAAACAACGCCTGTCTTATAATCGAAGCAATGAACCTACTGCGCCTTTATTTTCCATTAAATAGCAAAGACTTTGTTGACCCAAATTTTTTACTAATGCTGTTTCTATCAATTCATCTATATGTTACTTTACCTATGTTTACCCCAAGAGATACAGTTCAATTTTATCCACCTCTTTTAAGAAGTTCTACCCGCTTAGTTGCTATCAGCCCTACTAGCCAAGAATCCTTAATATTTACACATGTAATTTTACAAAATACCAAAAATAGTTTCGCTGTTGAAAAAGCAACTTTGCCGGAAAATGGCAAGAAAATGTTTTTAAGTATTAAATACAATGCCAATTTTACTGAGAAAGAAACATCTATATTACTCGTACATGGTTACAATAAAACAAGAATATTTGACACTTATATAGTATTTATTCTGCATGGCTACATTGGCTTATTAAATCCCGTGAGAAAGTGTAAAGTCACGGGTCCATTGTATCGCCCAAACAGAGTAGACATAATGGTGGCTTCGCCATTCGCAGTACCGGCGACTTTTAAAGTGTATTTAACGGATGCAGAACCCACAATTCCCGTAGAATTTCATGAAGATATAAAACCAAGATTTTACATTCGACGACTCAATTTAATTGATAAAGAAATAACATTATCTGGAATGCCAAAAGAGAGTGGGCAAGATGTTCCAGAGCATAAACTCTATTTACAAATTATTTGTTTAAGTAGTCAAATGGGAAACTCCTGGATTTGGTTTCGAAGTGAAGTTGGAGAGTTTTATGTAAGAGTAACAAGTCAAGCACGTTGGGATTTAGCGATTGACACTTTACAGGCTAGAGTTAGAACTTGGCCCATGGACCCCTGTAGTTGTGGAGAAGCCTGTGAATGTTACAGAACTACGGTTTTAACAATACCTCATAAAAATGAGTTAATGCTTAAATCACTGCGCTATGCGTTACTGGAGCACGCTTCAGAAATTATGATGCAAGTCTTTGACGACCTAATAGGTAATTGCTGTTGGAAATGCAAATAGAAATACATCCACGTCTTGTAATAACAAAACTTTTCGTTTTTCAGAGACCGCTACGGGAAAAATCATTTTAAACATGTTACTCGGTGAAGGTGGAACAAATTTATCGGATGTGCAACATATTTTACGCAGTGAAAGTACTTATAGAATTACATCTCGTGCTCTTTTGCCGCGAATAGACCGCGTCACATTGATGCAACACACGAACGCTCAGCTTGTTCTCCCAGTCACAATACCAGCTCATGAGAAAACGGAAAAGTATTCGGTAACCTTTACTTCGGATTGTGGCATGGACATACGAACATATAGAATTCTTTTCATTGAAGCTGCACCCAGTGAATAGTCATACAAATATATATGTGTGTATCCGAAAGAGGGTTATTCACAATAAAACATTAACAAAAAATACAAATTTATAATTTTCTTGAAATAATTAATTATTTTCTGCTACCTCTTCTTATTCTATATTTTTTACATTTGTTTAAAATATTTTAATATAAGATTTATTTTATTATTCACTTTTATTTCCACTTTAGATTACATCATAATATGAAAATACAGTGGATACAATTAAAAATCGTACAATGTTCTTATAATAAAAATAACATAGGTAGGTACACACAAATCTTACATTAAAAACTCTACAAATTTCATATCGAAAATACATAATAATATTAATACGAAATTTATATATTCTCACTTTAGTTACCCTTGCTTTTCTATCGATTTGTTTATTCGTTTTTATTGTAAAACATTATTCTCCCGTGAAATTGAATAGCAACCGTCGATTTTGCATCCGTAATAAAAAAAAAAACAATCATTTGTAGATCGACAATCTAATTTGATGACGAATGCAACATATTTTAGAAGCGTAAATAATTTGTATTTATAATTTAAATGTATTTAAATGTTGATCAAATAATACATATTTGACCTTGAAAATGCGGTTATTTTTATTAAGGCACGATTTATTACATTTCAGCATATAAGCAATTACTAATACTTCCTAATGCCCAAAAAAAATAAATAAGGTTCAATTTACAACAATAGTCTATACCTTTTGAGATCTTGACTAAAAAACAAACGCATACCTACTGACACAGTGGAGATACGACTTTACAATTCAAATATTGTTTCCGAACCCCAAACAATAATTAAATAAACCTTTATATGTATATTATTTTTAGCAAGTCGGCAGGACTAGTTAAGAATATGCTTACCAACGAAAACAAAAATTACAAGACAATGTACCTACATCTGGCTTGCTTACTAAGCATAAGTAATATGCTATAGCTTTATTAATTCAATTTTACGTATACATTTTTATATAGGCAGGACTTATATCTATTATGGTGCTAGGTTTATACATAGGAAGCAAATGGTCTAAACGTAGTATGATACCGTACCGCGCCAACTGTCGCCTTGACCAAGCTATTAGTACGCTTCAACGATCGGTAGTTTTGCATGTCTTGATGCTTTTATGCAATTATTTTGTAATGATTTACATAATAACTACATCTAGATGTAGGTGCTCATATATACATTTTTCTATGATAAAGTTTACTTTCAGCCAATTTCAAATGCAGTCAATTATAATATGCGAAAGAAGAATTGTACATTAGGCAGAATCGCTAGTCGTTGATGAAATCTCATTTTATCGTGCTACTTAGGTACATAATATGAAAATAAAATTGTGTACGAGTTAATCAGTATTGAACGTTCAATCATTTCGTTTTTTATAAAAATATTATCATCGGCAGTGGAGAAAGTTATATAGTGCCAGTCATAATATACTTTTTATAAGATCTGGCACGTACCTTGTAAATAAAGAAAACATCGAAAGCAATCATATTAAAAACCAGACTTGTACTTAATTAATGGTATTGAGAGGGATACATTTACTTTTATCGGCTACCCCAATGTAGCAATGTACCAAATGTTCAGCATATAAACCTCGGCATGGTAAGTACGTATTCTTTAAGATGTTTATAAATTGTTTTTGCCAAAGCAAAGTTTATGTCTGCATGCTTTATTTTACAAAAGTAAAATTTACGACGCGTATTAGGTAATTCTACACATTGAACGTATTTATTTTGAACAAAGTGAACGTAAGGTATTATTTTCTTTGAGTGTTACCAACACAATTTTACACAAAATACACAAGATATATTTTAATGTGCTCTCAACGGCCTGTTTCATGATAAATTGAGCAAACACGTGATGATTATTATCGAGTTAATACTTTTCGTGCTTTGACACGTGATGTTTAAATTTCATTCTTTATTTTTTTATATAAAATCTACGGCCCTTATCACGAACTTTTTTGATTCCTTCTAGCCTTTTTTCCCTACGGTTTAACCTCTTCCGTACCTAAGCAACGTCCCTTCCAAATTTCAAGTGCCTACGTTTAGCCGTTTAGGCTGTGCGTTGATATGTCAGTCAGACAGGCTCTCCTTTTATATTTTTAGATAATTTTAAATCGTTCACTAGATTAGACGGTTGATCATACCCATACAATATATCTACTAACCTTCCACTTGGCTTTGCCGTAAACACGTTTAATAAAAATACTTTTGACCAGGATTACGACTGCACATCCTCCTAGTCACTCTTAATCATCTCTAAGCAATACGCAATCTACACTAATATTATAGAGACGACAGTTTGTGAGTGAATGTTTATTATTTCTTCACGTCTATTTTGATAAAAATTGGTATGGACTTGGCTGACCTCCTGGATTAACTAGGATAATTATGTAATATGTGGTTTTCTGCGAAAATATGTGCATAATTTATTTTCCCTAATAAACCGTTTGTCACA
>JADANM010006787.1:4311152-4341830 GCA_026213755.1 Eurema hecabe | reverse complement strand
AATTTTAAGTGTTTTATTTACATTTAAAAGACTAATGTGTATATAATCTAAAGTCTAAATAATAGCTTGTGACATTTTCTTTTTAACAGCTGCGAAAGTAGTATTTGCATAAAACTTCTCATCACAGTTAGGTACGAGAGAATTATTCTTAAAGTTTCGCTTTCGAAAGTCAAGCCGTGACTTAACAGTATTGTGATATAATTTAATAAAGTGGGTTAAACATGAAATATATCTTACATTAAAACATACGTTTCTCATTGTTTTCTTCGACTCCCACAATAGTTTTTAATTGCTAATCTATAGTTAGTTGGCAGTAATCCGTGCAATGTCAAACAAAAGTGAATGTAGGCTGTGATTCGACATAACGAGCAATATAAGTAAGAGTCAGAAACCTTGTAATGGTTGGTATTTATATACCGTTATAAATTGTAAGATCTAACAAAGACATGTATCTGTAAGGTTCCACTTATATAAAATTTTTAAAATTATCATCCTTGTGTCCAGCTAATGATAACGGGTTTGCTAATAACAAAATAAATTAAAATGAAAGAATACCTATACTTTCTTTAACCGATAATAGTTAAAATGTTATTAAAGTAATTGATTTAAACATTTGATAACATCTGGTAACACATTCAAACAATTTGATTAAGAATAGGCAACCCTAAGACCTCGCTAGTATCCGGTTCCGACGGAGGGACGTTCTTGGAACAATTTTATGTTTCCGTAATTAAAATTACGTAATTAAGTAATAATGCAAAAAACAATGCATTGCGTACCGACTCTTACCAAACGATTACGCTTCAAGAACACATTTTTATTACTACTATGGCATTCATTAGATATAATGACGTGGTTTTGAAATTTCTATTTGCTAATTTCGTTATTATTAAATGTTTTCTAAGAATATATTTTGAGTATCAAGTAGTTGTAGTAAAAGTATTTTCAAAACAATTAATAATTTTACCGTGTACAATTAATAACAATGCCTTGGATTAATTTACGACTTCTTTAGCAGTGATGTTTATCATATGAAATTTACAATATTTTATTTATGTATGTATATTTCATTTCCTGGACGTTAACATTTGCAACTTAATCGGGTATTATAATTGAGGTCAGTGGATGATCGATAATAAAATTGGTGATCATTCAATAAATTGTGAATTGACTATTTTATTTTAAAAATGAAATATACCTTAATAATAAACTAGCTGATGATCGCGACTTCGTCCTCGTCGATTTTGATTAAGTATGATTAAGAACTAAGACTAAAATAATAATATATTTTAAAGAAAATTAGTGTTAATAATTTTTAATTTTGGTTCATTGTACGTAGATTGATTATCATAAAAAGGTCAATCTAATAAGAAAGACATAAACTGTTTTAGATCATTTAAAGAGGAATAATTATCTCAAACAATTTTTTGGATATCTTGAACCGTTTACAGAGCGCACCTAAGGGAAGTCAACTATATAATATATATATACTGAATAATTTTCCCCGTTCTTGCAACATTATTCGATGATGGTTGGCTCCCTCCTATAAGTCACAGCTAGCCTTAAGCCAACCTCGCAAAATTGATTATCCAGCACAAGAAAAAAAACAATTAGAGCCAATAGTTCCTGAGATTAGCGCGTTTAAATAAACAAATTCTTCAATTTTTTATTATATGTAGTATTTTTATACTGCAATCATTGTTAAAGTTCAACGTCGCGTCGCCCAATAGTGAAATCTTATTTATTGTCCAAAGACGGTCACGGCTAGAGTAATGTGAAAAATATTAAAATGGTCTAGTTTCATAACGTTCTTACAAAAGATACTTAACATGCAAAATGTTGAGGATATTGCAGGCTCGCGTGTAGACGATACATACACAGTAATCGAATTACCTGAAATTACAAGACAAGATAAACGTTATTATGAATTGTTATAATTGAGCTAATTAACAATGTAGGAAAAATTTTATGATTTTTTAACTTCAGTTTAATTTTTATTTCAAAATAAATCGCGTTCCCTTACCGAACGTAACCGCATAGAAAAGACTTAAACGCGCGTTCTGAAAATCACTTTTTATAAATTAATTAAAATTAATTAAAATATTTTAATAATAGGTGTCTTATTATTTCAAGATAAAGAATATGTGAGATTACCTTGCGATAAAACGATAATATACCTTTCAGCAGTGCCTTGAAAACTTATTCAACCGATGCGGTAAGGTTACTATTAATATGTATGAAAAGTAATTTATAGTGTATTAACTTTATAAACATGAATAAAATGTAAATGCAATATAACTTACAAACCTATTTAATCTTGAGACATTGCTAAAAAATCCAATATAACGTCCTTTTAATAAAAAGGTTATTTGTATATAATTATTTCTTGGACATCTTTCTCTAAATATTTTTTATCGTTATCAATAGTCAATCATATTACGTAGCTGCCTTACGAAACGCTTTATATAAAAATATCTTTAGACGGCCAATAAGAATGCAAGGTATTGCGTCGTGACTGAGGTTGTACACAGGGGAAGAGGGGGGGGGGGAGGGCAGTAGTAGTGAAAGTAAGCGTTAGCGAGCTAACCATGTTTATCCACCAAGGCAGTTGAGTGCGTTCACTTCGCAAACAGTTCTACATATTCCCTTTTATGCAAATGCGAATGTTGTCAATCCCTTAATGTATGCTTCCTAAATCTTGAAACCGAGCCACGTTTCACTTGTAGAAGGGGTGCGCATACACAACTACGGTCGGTCCCCAATACATAATAACAATTAGAGTTAATGAACTAAATGTGTGTTGTAACAACCGTTGCTTTTATAGATTCATATTACTCTGATTTTCTGTCTTTAAGTCCCTAAATAAATAACGAGCTATAGGCTAATTTAATAATAAAAATAATCTCCTGTTTCGATATAGCAAAACATTTTAAATGCTTATAGGTATATGATATTTATCTTTCCCAAGCCGCTCAAGTACGAGTATTGGTCAGTACAAAAAGTACGATCGTATGTGTTTGTGTGCGTGCTTTCCTTTAGGTACATTATAAGTAGTTCAGTGCCTAGGCGGACTTATTGTTCGATGGGCGCGGAAGTCGCTGACCTTGCCGCCGCCGGCGCAGGCCCTCGCATCCACTGCAGCGCCTACTTTAAAACAATACAACCTTTACAAGGACTTAGAAGACAACATGCCTTATCTATACAACAATTAAGTCAAACAATTGATGTAATGTAGTGAAATTAACTATTATAGGCTTTCTATATTTCAACGTTGATCATTCGATCGACATCTATATATATAACTAACCTTACTATATCTAATGACAACAATTAGAAAATGCACGCAATTTTTCTGATGGAAAATCCAAGGTCATATCTAATCAATTAATGTGTAACACAATACAATTGCCGTTAGTAAGAAATTCTTACAGCAAGTATACAAATACTAATAATAGCATTATTTTTAGTATTTATCTAATAATTATTGGAATGAATTATACGTGTTTGCATCAATGATTTATAGACATTTAGTTGGCTCTTAATCATTATTAGATAATATGTAGACATAATTGTAAATACTTCAAGGTATTTTGCAAGGGATAAATGACCTGCGAGGCATGCAACATGAACTTTATGTAAAATATGAATCACGCCTTCAACGAGTCGGGTCGTTCTTAGGAGAAAAATAATATACAACAGTTTATTTAGTTTCTTTGTCACCTTTCAAAGATAAATTATACTTATTCAGTCTTACCAAATGTTTGGCAACAATAACTTCATAATTATATATTTTATATGGCTGGTTAATAATTATTATTTTGTTTGACATTAAAGCGTATTCGTTAGCAAATCATTAGTAATAAAGCATAATATTTACACGAGGTTATACTTGAAAACCGGTCCCACAGAATTATTATTATGTTGTTTAAAATTTACCTTATTTAAGAAGTAAACTTAAGATTATTTAATGCCAAAATAATAGATAAACAAAATTGAAATTTATGTTACCCTGCCGCGTTGTAATCTGCTTAAATTTCTTACGATATTACGTGGCAGTTATGCCTCGAGATGTGTATGTTTCATGTATGTAATTTACAGTTAATATAGACGAGGTTATATGAAATTACAGAGCGCTATCAACAATGGCGACCTCCGGGGGGAAGTCTCGCCGGGAGGAGGTTAGCGACAACTCTGACGACGAGCTCTTGCCGCTCGCTAACGACACCTATGGTGGAAGGTATGTAGACCATCTTTGCATTTTAATTGAACATCATTTATACCCATACATATAAGTCAAAGTCAAAAGTATTTTTATTCCGCTGGGCGACATATAGTAACACGTCATGGTTCCTGTCTTCAGTAGATTCATTTAATGTATAATACGCCTTTTCAATTAGACATTTTTAACAAGGCTTCTAAACTTGGAGTAAATCAGATTCCTAACGCTCTTATATATTTTGCTTATTCTTATTGTGAGAATTATATATGTTTATTGATATAATGTACATCGAGCTTAGTTCTTGTACTGATATCTATTTGCATATTACAGTTCATAAAAATGACGTTAGTGAAATTAACACTTTTCCTCAAATCGTTTCTGAAGACACTACAGAAATTGAAAAGAAAGTAGGTTAGATACTTACATCTTCTGATGTCATGCTTTTTACTCGTAAGTAGTTATTATAATATTTACCTAAATCATATTCAGAATGTTTTATATCTTTAAGAGAAACCAGTTAGTCGAAATTTTGGTACAGCGTATATCGCTTCATGTGAGTCACTGTGTTTGTCCAAGCTAAACAGTTAATGAATAGCAGTGTATCTGTTGAATCACGATTTTTTCCTTCATTTTGCAATACTTATATCATCATATTCGCATACCTATGACGATATATCTGAATTATTCTATTAGAAATTAGAAATCGTCTTAAAACCATTGAAGTACAGAACAGTGTGTATTTAAGAAAAAAATATTATATAAATATATGTATAGGCTAATAAATAAAGGTATATTCATATCAATATGGCACTAATTAGAATTATAAGTAAGAATGTTGCAACCGCTGCATCAGAACTTTGGCATCCATACATGTTACAGTCATCTGTGAATATTGCAATCGAAAGGAATTTTATTTGAATTAAATGTTTTGTCCCTCTATGGAATTTACGTGTATCATTATTTATATAATTATTTTCTATAGTTAGAATTGGTTGAATAAAAAGCTGCGTCTACGTGGCGTTTATATGTCTGAACATGACTAAAGCTGTTTACTTCGTCTACGTTTCGTTTTTGTTAATATTTCACACTAAGATTTTATTAGTGGCCTAGCGATCGGTCAGAACGGCTCGGCCAGCCGCCCGGAACCCGCTCAAATGCCAAGGTTGTCAACTCTGACGACACAACTTTCGATCGACTGCGCTACATTTTTGCGCCCCACTTGTTTCCTGACTCAAAGAAGCAAATCCGTATGAGAATAGTTTATTAAAGCACTAGATATGCTTTTTAATACTTAAATTTGAATAAAAATTCATTTCATATTTTATTAGTATAATATGTAGGTAACTTTCTTTAAAAATATTAATAAATGTTAATTATGTTTTTTTTCACTCTTTCTTTATCATAATTTGTACCCATAAAACCTATTTGGACATATATAATACACATTTTAAACTTAAAAAGAGATTTCATGAACGAGTACCTTATATATATTTTAATTTCGTTGTATTTAAAAGTTTTCTAAACTAGTCTTCTACAATAAAACCGTGAGGCAGAGTGGCCGGGCACGGGGTCGATCGTGTTACGAATACTTGATCGCAACGGGTTTAGTTCAGTGGCTTATAAATGTATGATTTGGACACTATTCCCAATATCATTTTGACAAAACGAACTACGTGCCAAGATAGTTTATAAAGACAATCATTAGTGCTACAATGTACATTATAAGTATCTGTAGTACGTCTGAAGCATATTACGCAAACGTATAATGAAATTCGGTAAAAGTAAAGAGAGAATGACATGGTCAACGACCGGACCTCAAGTTCCAAACAGATAGCACTTTGCATACTCAAGTACTTACTTACTTTTATGTGTTGAACAACAAGAAGTTTTGTATAAAAGATAATGTGTAGTCTATACAGTTAGTAATTCAAGACATATTTTTTGTGATTATAGCGTGTCGCAGTGCAAAATATATTGATATATAATTCTATTATATAAAAATGATGCAAAATGTGTTGGTAAGCGTATAACTCGATAATAGCTGAACCGATTTACTTGATTATTTTTTTAAGAATATTCGTGGATGTACGAGGATGGTTCTTAGACAAAAAAAATAGGTGTAGGGTATAAGGCTTCGGGTAGGATAGGTACAGCGTGAACGAAGTCGCGTTGGGCAGCTAGTGATTGATATTTATTTACATATAAACATTTTCAAGTTTTCAACCATTTTAAAAACCACATATATTGATAAACATTAACAACTTTAGTATAACTAAAGATAGTTCAAATGTCGACAAAAGCTTGCATCGCAGTGACATTGAGAAATCTTTTGTTAGCAAGTTGCAAATGCTACATCGAAGGTATACATGTATGTATATTGTATATTGTATACCTATGTTGTAGTCTAAGCCCGTAAAAATCGTGACCTTAAAAGGTTGTAAAATTGTTTCTTTTTGTTGTATCGAAATTAGTATTATATAGGAACTCTAAGACTTTTATTCTTTTACTCTTCCTAACGCTAATTTGTTAAATTATGGGAATTTCATAAAATTTTGGCATCTAAACTAGTATTGATTTTGTACTAAATTTAAAGACTCAACAAAAAATAATAATTAGGGTAGTTAACGCGTGAAAGTTTAATGGTGGTTACTCAAAAGTCAAAACGTTTATATAAATGTATTTTTGTTTGAATTATACATATTTATTTATAATACACAGTTAAACTATATATTGTGATACGTTACGTTAGTCCTTAGTTACGTTAGTAAGAGTAATTATAAACTATTTTTTTTATTTGTATTGTCATATTATTATGAACTATTATTTGACTAAGTTTACATAGTCTTGCGAAGTAATACACATATGTATTATTAATATGTACAATTAAAAATTACTTTCATTTCGTTGGTAATTCTGTGAAGCGACATGCGTCCGTATGTATAATTACCGAAGCGCGATATAATTTCACATGCCCACTGCCGCAGAACGAAGAAATTCTACGTTCCTCTTTCACACGAGATGGGGACTTGTTTAATAATTTAAAACAATAATAAGATTTCATTTTTTGTAGAAAAACTATTCATTGAGTTGTCAGAAAAATAACAAAAAAATATGAATTCCACAAATTGTTCCAGTATGATCTAGAACTCAAATTACGTTTTCTTCGAATTTATGGACTTTAATCTTCGTCTAATCTAAGGTACAAACATAGAACTCATCAGTTTTATGGGTTCAAGCGCCATTCATCTTACAAAAGAGCACTGACCGTCAAAGGATTTGAGATTTTCCTGAGACACAACTTATATGGGCGCAAAGAACGATTAAAGATAAACTTATATTGTCGTTTTAGCTGTGTTTCTTATAATATCAGTGACTTAAATTATTACTTTTCGTCTTTCATCATACTTGGTCATAAATTATAAAATGATAAAAATGTCAGTAACAGAAAATGCTGTGCAAAATTATGCATATACTATAAAGCTGTTATTGCTTGATGTCTTCTTCTGAATAACTAAATGAATACTAATAAATAAATTCTTGTCAGTATACTTTATAAGTTGTCATTTATTTGATAGTTAGAATATTTTTGTAGCAGTTAGGAGTAAATTTAGATTTTATTTTCATAGTTTCGAATATGAAAAATTAATATTCAAGATTTGTCCGGTGTGACAACGGCAGACCATCGTTTGTGTTGGTGGACGCGCCGCCACCAGTCTGTATACCGATCGCACCGTTTACTGTCCTCGATCAACTAACGATCAATTATTAAATTTCGCGATCAACGAAACATATTTCAAACAATTTTTCGATACAAAAATAATTCACATTTAAAATCATCTGTTAGTGAGTTATTGTATAAAAAATGGGTGAACACGATCGTAAAGTTTATTATGAGAGACAAGATCTCGAAGAACCCGTGTATATAGCGAATAACAACAATTCAATTTACAGCAACTATTGTAGTATTTACAGGTAAACCTTACTATTTAGTTTGCATGAGTTACATATGTTTCCATTCATTAGTATCGATAATAATTAATTATGTATCCTCATCATTAGTTAAATAAAACCAATTCACTGATTTATATCAAATATTGTATTAATTGTTTTTTTATGAATAATAAAAACATACAAGTATGATAAATAGCCGAAGAAAGTGTGATGGATATTAACACTGGAAGGCTCAAGTAGTCGCACAAATGTAGACAACTTTCTATTGTCGTATCGAAAACAATTCATGGCGTACTTTATCGTTATTGGTATATTAATTTATGTGACGATGTGGCATGATTTTATACACATGAACATTAAAGATTGTGGAAAAGACTTAACAACTTATATCATAAACATAACCACAATTATCATGAGATGTCCTAATTCAGTGGATATCACCCAATTGGTCGTGCACGAATTTAAGAACACAAAATAATGCATTGATTATTATTTTTATAATATTATAGTATAAAAAATCATTTATACATTTACAATTGTACCGTAACTTTCGTAGGCGAATTGTCAGTCACAAATTCGCAACGTATAATTTATGATACCCTAACGGCTCATGCCTTACGTAAGCCCCCTGTCACAACGCTGCCTGTACTATGTCGACACCGCTGTGCATTGTAACATTGACTACCTTAATTAATACAAAAACCCTAATCGGTTAAATACTCGTAACTACCGGTTGTAGAATAAACAGAGCCGTGGAAACAAAAGCTTGACCTCTCAAGTACTATAATATAAATTTACTTAGAAATACTGGAGGAAATTGCTGCCTAGCTTTAAGGTAGCAATTTTTTTATAAAACGCAATAAAAATAACTGACTTAAGTGAATGTTCAAGTCACAATAAAAAGAAAAAAGCGTGTAAAATAAAAAGATAGGTTTCTCTGTCTAATCTAATATGTGTCTAGAATTGGTGCTTAGAGTTGGAGCTATTTCATATATCCATTCTTATTCATTTTTCTATTCTATTTCCAGTCAAAGAACAGTACAAGAAACGAAAGGATGGGATGTATTCAGAGAATTTCCTCCGAAACAGGACAGCGGGTCCATGGAAAGTCAGAAATGTTTGGAATTCACAGTCAGGGTCCTAAAAATATTAGCGTATGCAGTAACATTTATAGTAGTACTCGCTTCCGGAGTCGTAGCGAAAGGAACAGTACTTTTTATGACTTCGCAACTTAGAAAAGATAGAAGATTAGCTTATTGTAATAGAAATTTAGGTGAGTTTTTGATATGTTTTCAAACAATTTTCGTAAAACATAATATTGTTCTTGATACTTATTAATGTTTTCGCATTTCAGGTAGGGATAAACAATTTGTAGTAAGTTTGCCGGACGAAGAAAGAGTAGCGTGGATGTGGGTAATATTGGCAGCTTTTGCGATACCAGAATTCGGAACTCTAATTCGATCAGTGAGAATATGTTTTTTCAAGTCAGTAAGGAAACCAAGAAGCATACATGTCGTAGTGGTAAGTATATATACCTACATTGCAACGTTTTCGTTTTCCTAGACTTACTTTCGGAGGGTAATGTCTGTTAGCGGAATTAAATTAATAATATTTATTAAAATGCTTATAGCATAAGTACATATGTTCTCGATTAACAGAATTTTTTATTTTGTGATTTCAGGTGTTTATAGCAGAGTCACTTCATACAATAGGATTGGCTTTGCTATTTTTTAAAATACTGCCTGAAATAGACGTAGTCAAAGGGGCAATGATAACGAACTGCATGTGCATAGTGCCAGCTATTCTTGTCTTACTCTCCCGCAACTCTCGAGACTCGAAGCGATTTGTGAAAGTTATTGTGGATATAGCAGCCATTGTAGCGCAAGTGACTGGCTTCATTGTGTGGCCGCTGCTCGAAAACAAACCAGTGCTATGGCTTATTCCGATTTCGGCTTTGTGTATATCGCTGGGATGGTGGGAAAATTACGTTACACGACAGAGTCCGATTGGTAAGATCGAACACAAGAATTCTCATTTATTGTTTCGAGGTGTTGCACATACATAATTACGGTTTCACTTTTCAGGTATAATAAAAACACTAGGGAGACTAAAGGAGGAAATAAATAAAACTCGTTACTATACATATCGATTTGTTTCGGTATGGAAGATTATACTGTTTTCAGTTTGCATATTGTTGTGTATTTGGATGGATGGTGATAATCCTGCAATGTTCTTCCAATTATTTAATGACGGATTTGGCCCGCATAATATTGTTGTTGACGAGGTAAATAAACTACCAAACTTCACTTCTTTTCTAATAGCGTGAAAATTGTATTATTAAATATTTCCAAATAAAATTTATATAATATCCCCTTCTCATATAGAAAATTAATGTGTAGTACATATAAATGAGTTATTTTGATGTGACTATTCAAACATTATATATAATTTTAGGTACAAGTCCAACTGGGAGGCACGATCATCCCAGATTTAGCAAATGCAACATTAACGGGCGATTCTGTAGAGGTTGCAGCTGTTTACAAATCAGCCTTTTATGTTTTATTAATACAAGTGTTCTCTGCCTATTTTTGTTACATTTTTGGGAAGTTTGCGTGCAAAATTTTAATTCAAGGCTTCAGTTACGCTTTCCCGATTAACTTAGTTATACCCCTAGTTGTCAATTTCCTAATCGCAGCGTGCGGTTTGAGAAATGGAGATACTTGCATATTCCATGGCACAATACCCGATTATTTGTTCTTTGAAAGTCCTCCAGGTATTTATAAACATCAATTCTTAAAATTTTTATTCAACATCTTTCTACGTTATGACAAATTTATTTTTCAATTACAGTGTTCAGTTTAAGTGATTTTATATCGCGTCAAATGGCATGGGTTTGGTTATTATGGCTGCTGTCTCAGACATGGATCACTATACATATCTGGACCCCCAAGGCAGAACGTCTCGCTTCTACAGAGAAATTGTTCATACTTCCAATGTACAATAGCTTACTGATCGATCAAAGTATGGCTTTAAATAGAAAACGAGAAGATCAGAAAGATGTTAAAACTGAGGTAATAATTGTACATTTGTTATACATAATTGTTGAATCGGTGTGTATATTGATTTGTGAATTGTTTTAAGTAATATTTTGTTGAACTTTAGGATTTGGCTGAAATCGAAAAGGAAAAAGGCGACGAATACTACGAAACGATATCAGTTCATACGGATAACACTGGTTCCTCACCTAAGACTGTAAAGTCTTCCGACTCAATCACCAGGATCTACGCCTGCGCCACTATGTGGCACGAAACTAAAGACGAGATGATGGAGTTCTTGAAGTCTATCCTTCGACTGGATGAAGATCAGTGCGCTCGACGCGTGGCCCAGAAGTATTTAAGAGTTGTAGACCCTGATTATTATGAATTTGAAAGTGAGTCTTTAAAAAAAATAACAATAAAACATAAAAAAATTAAACATTGTAATACATATATTTTTTGTTTAAATTACAGCACATATATATTTGGACGACGCTTTTGAAATATCGGATCACAGTGACGACGATTCACAAGTAAATAGATTCGTAAAACTGTTTGTGGACACAATTGATGAAGCAGCTTCTGAAGTTCATCAGACCATTATCCGAGTAAGGCCACCGAAGAAGTATCCAGCACCTTACGGAGGGAGATTGACATGGGTGCTACCAGGAAAGACAAAGATGATATGTCATCTGAAGGATAAATCGAAAATTCGTCACAAAAAACGGTGGTCTCAGGTGAAAATCTGTTTTTATACATGCACAAAGTAGTAAAGAAACATTTTTATTTTCTTTTTTATCATTTTGTTGGTTAATGTTTTATTAATCTCCAATTCCTTTTTAGGTCATGTACATGTACTATCTTTTGGGCTATCGTCTAATGGAGTTGCCTATATCAGTTGACCGTAAAGAAACAATGGCCGAAAATACATACTTGCTTACACTTGACGGTGATATTGATTTCCAACCCCATGCGGTTCGTTTGCTTGTTGATTTGATGAAGAAAAATAAGAACTTAGGCGCTGCTTGCGGACGTATTCATCCTGTTGGATCAGGTACTAAAAATCATCCGATTTTAATGCATTTCAAAGGGTCCTTCGAATATGTACTAATTTCATCGCTTTTACAGGACCTATGGTGTGGTATCAGCTTTTCGAATACGCAATTGGTCATTGGCTTCAAAAGGCAACAGAACATATGATTGGCTGCGTTCTTTGTAGTCCGGGATGCTTCTCTCTCTTCAGAGGCAAAGCCTTGATGGATGACAATGTAATGAAAAAATACACCCTAAGACCTGAAGAAGCTAGGCATTTTGTACAATACGATCAAGGTACCTTTTTTAAATAAATTAATTTCTGTCTTTTCTTTCGTTAAGTATAATATATTATAATAGATATTTTTTATACTAAAATTTATGTATTTAATTAGGCGAGGACCGTTGGCTCTGCACGCTTTTGCTCCAACGAGGATATCGTGTCGAATACTCAGCTGCTTCTGATGCGTATACTCACTGTCCAGAAGGTTTTAGCGAATTTTACAATCAGCGTCGTCGATGGGTACCTTCTACTATTGCTAACATTATGGACTTGCTAGCCGATTACAAACATACGATCAAAATCAATGACAACATTTCATCTCCTTACATTGCATACCAGGTAAAATTTATGTAATACTATGTATACTAATTGTTTATTTTGATTCTTATATTTAAAAATATATTAATCTAGAAAATTCTTTTCCCAGATGATGTTGATGGGTGGTACTATTCTTGGCCCTGGTACTATATTCCTTATGTTGGTGGGTGCCTTCGTGGCTGCTTTTAGAATCGACAACTGGACTTCATTTGAATACAATTTGTATCCTATTCTATTGTTTATGTTTGTCTGCTTTACGATGAAATCAAATATTCAGGTATACTTTCGAGAAATATTTTATTTAAGATGTTCTTAAATAATGCTATTTAATTTTGTTTTTCTTAAAAAGTGACTAATATATAGTTTTTTTTTTAGTTACTAGTCGCACAGATTCTTTCGACAGCGTATGCTATGATAATGATGGCTGTAATCGTCGGTACTGCGCTTCAATTAGGCGAGGACGGCATAGGGTCGCCCTCAGCTATCTTTTTGATGTCACTTTCTACGTCATTCTTTATAGCAGCTTGTTTACATCCTCAAGAATTTTGGTGTGTTGTTCACGGCATAATATATCTATTATCTATTCCTTCTATGTACTTGCTCTTGATTTTATATTCAATCATAAATCTTAACGTCGTATCCTGGGGTACTCGAGAAGTTCAACAAAAGAAGACTAAAAAGGTAATTAATTATTATTAAGATAATTACAATATATCTAAGATAAGCGAGACAAATACACTTTCTTAAACATTTTTTATAATTTTACAGGAAATTGAAGCAGAAAAGAAAGCAGCAGAAGAAGCGAAAAAAAATGCAAAACAAAAGTCGTTGTTGGGATTCCTACCAGGCGTCAACGGAAACGAGGAGGAAGGATCAATTGAATTTTCTTTCGCGGGATTGTTTAAATGTTTACTATGCACACATCCTAAGGGCAACGAAGAAAAAGTGCAATTACTGCACATTGCATCAACACTCGAAAAGTTAGAAAAGAAATTGGAAAATGTTGAACGGTATGTTCGCGTTAATTACCAATACAACTTGTATAGCATACCATTTAATATTCGGCAATTTATGGCGAACACACTACATTTACATTAAAAATGTTTTAGAGTAATCGATCCACACGGTCAAACAAGAAGTCGAAAGTTGTCCGTGGGTCTTAGAGGCAGTACGAATGGTGATCCATTGCTGACAGTAGCCGAGGGAGAAGAGGACCATGACTCCGATTCAGAAACAGAGACTATGTCTTCTGTGCCAAGGGTAAGAATAATTTATACAAGTACAGATGATTTTTTATAAAGAAATTTAAAAAATATATCAAAAACTCATAACCTTGTTTTTAGGAAAAACGAGACGATTTAATCAACCCATATTGGATTGAAGACCCTGAATTGAAGAAAGGGGAAGTAGATTTCTTGAATCAGTCAGAATTAGCATTTTGGAAGGAACTTATTGATAAATATATTTACCCCATCGATGCAAATAAGGAAGAGGAGGTAAGAAAAGCGCGCTTTAGAAATAGATATTCCAAACCATAGTCAAAACATAAATACGGAAAATCAAACATTTCCAAATAATAAATTTTAACAAAGAAAAGTGAAAATATATATTTAATAAAAGACGAAAAATCTCAACAGTCAAATAGTAGGTACTGAACTTAGAACCATAATAATTAAATAACGTTATATATACAAATCAATGCCACTTTTCTTTGTAATGTTATAACTCAACAACGCCTTTACCGATTAGGTTGATTTTGCTCTTGAATTCAAGAATTTCGTGGAAGTCTAGGGAAGGTTTGTCGTAGAAAGAGAGGATAGCTTACATCCCTATGGGGAAGAGGGAACGGGAACTACGCGGGTAAAACCGAGGGACACAGCTGGTAACGTTATAATTTGGATTGCTGTAGGTATACATACTAATGATTTTCTTTCAGCTTTATTTTGATATATTTTTTATTGAATAAATCTTAAATTACCAACATTTTAGGCTCGTATATCCAAGGATCTGAAAGAATTGCGAGACTCGTCAGTATTTTCTTTTTTTATGGTCAATGCTCTTTTTGTTCTTATTGTATTTTTGCTACAATTGAACAAGGACAACATTCACGTTAAATGGCCCCTCGGAGTTAAAACTAATATAACATATGATGAGGCCACGCAAGAGGTAACGTGACACCACGCCCGATGTCAAGCGATCGGCCTTCAATGATGACCTGGAAATACGACGTTAGGAATATAATTTCCAAAGTAAAATCTAGCCTTCCGCCTTTTAGCAACACTGACTTCAACTCTTAGTCACCATTGAAAGTCGATTTAATTAATGCTTATTTATGTAATTTTACAGGCTCGAATTGCCGGTGATTTATTAGAGCTTCGCAATAAATCAGTATTTGCGTTTGTCATGTTCAATGCTTTATTTATATTGATAGTATTTTTATTACAACTCAACAAAGATCAACTCCACGTGATTTGGCCTTTGGGAGTAAAGACCAACATTACGTACATCGAGGAAACAGGCGAGGTATAGCCAAATTTTTAAGTTTGTGTGTCTCCGCAAGTCTAACGACCTTCCTCTAACCGGTCTCTTTCGGGATGGCACACCAGCATGAAGATCCAGTTATCTTCTACACCGAGGACTAAACAATTTGGTGTCACTTAATCGATCACACCATTCCTAAAATTCAAGGCCTAAATATCTCCTTTACACCAGCAACGTCAGAATTGAATAACCGAAATAAAATAATATTTTTTAATTCTGAATAAAAGGCCACAAACCTTTATTAATCGCACTACCCCACAACTTGGACCTTTGTTCCGTTTTCTTTGGTGGTGGAAACTCTTCTATTAAATTTCGTGTGTGTTCTTAACAAGGTCTTTGGTACCCTGAATATATATTTATTCCTTCACAAGCTAGACGGTGATTTGTTTAACCTAGCTATTAGTTTAATCTGATTTCTTTACACTTATTTTAAGTGTCATTAAAGATTCTATGAAAATGATTATATTTTCTACTCTCAAAATATTCATAAGGCACAAATTAAATAATAAAATTTCACATCTGGTACACACTGTGCACAAGGACGTGTTTGAAAAAGGATTTGATGTTGTTTGTGGTATATTTTATAACTTATAATATTTTATGCATTTGAGTGATTGTATTTTGATTGGTAATGGGTATCTGCTTTTTTTAATTGCTTGCTTTTAGTCTGTAGCTGTTTAATGTGAGGAACTAATTAAGTAACGATTTTGAAACATTTTAGGTACTCATTTCTAAAGAATACTTGCAACTGGAGCCAATTGGATTGGTATTCGTGTTTTTCTTCGCTTTAATTTTGGTAATTCAATTCTCGGCTATGTTATTCCATCGATTTGGAACCATATCGCATATTTTAGCTTCAACAGAACTAAACTGGTTCTGTACTAAAAAGGTAACTTGCCGATATCATTATAGTAATATTTATCTCACATTGGTAAAAATAATTTTATTAATACAATTTTAAATTGTAGTCTGAAGATTTATCACAAGACGCGCTGCTGGATAAAAATGCTATAGCAATAGTAAAAGACCTACAAAAACTCAACGGACTCGATGATGACTATGACAACGATTCAGGGTCTGGTCCGCAAAATGTGGGCAGAAGAAAGACAATTCATAATCTGGAAAAAGCAAGACAAAAGAAGAGGAACATTGGCACATTAGATGTGGCATTCAAGAAACGTTTCTTTAATATGAACGCCAATGATGGCCCAGGTATGTAGTATCAATTAAAAACGATTAATCCACGTTATATTTGAAAATTGGAAAGTTTAAAAATATTTATTGTAGGTACACCAGTTTTAAATAGAAAAATGACATTGCGTCGAGAAACTTTGAAGGCTTTGGAAACGAGAAGAAATTCGGTAATGGCTGAAAGAAGAAAATCGCAAATGCAGACTTTGGGCGCTAATAATGAATATGGAGTTACAGGAATGGTACTATAAATATTCTACAATTCGTTTTCCCTTTTTGCATAGGACCTCGAGAAAGATAAAGAAGCAATCGATTTTTATTTTATAGCTTGTTTTTTATTTATTTTTTAGTTAAATAACAATCTCGGGGCGGTTGGACCACGCCATCGAACGTCGACAGCCAACATATCTGTTAAAGATGTGTTCGGCGAACCGAATGGAGGAATGGTCAACCGGGGTTACGAAACGACGCTAGGAGATGAAGACGACAGCAATTCAATGAGATTACAACCGAGACAGAATCAAGTTTCATTTCAAACAAGATTTCAATAGTCATGTACAGAATGCTAGTGGAAATCAATCAAACAAAATTAAATTATTGGATGTATATAATATTTAGATAATTTCCGTCAACCCGTAAAAATCAATAAATAAATTTAAATTTAGGCTTAAAGAGCACTACTAGCATTTCAACAAATTACATAGGTGTAACATGACGAACTACAACGCCTATAAAATGTAAACATAGATACTCATTTAAGAATAGTTACTATTTACGGAAATTAAAATACTTGTGATATTATAAGAGATTCTCTGATATTTGTCATATTATGACATTAGCCACAATTGAGTAATTGTGTTTACTGAATTATTGCTTTATTTTAAATATTTAGACTAAGTGTGTACACTGCCACATGAACTTTACAATGTATAATTTTTATATGTCATTTTTATAAATAAATAAAAGAATAAGAAAATAAAAAAAAAAGTATTTATTAACTCCAAAGTACTGCAATGGTTAGGTTTCCTGAACTTTAAGTTTATTAATTCTTAAACTAAAGTATTAGTACTAAAGGCTATACTCCATATTTTATGTGAAAAAAAAGTAATGAAAAGTAAAGTAATTAATGTCTTTGTGTATAGTTACTTTACTATAATATCTTACAAAAAATGATATTGAACTCAATTGTAATAATCTAGACAAATATATAGATACATTTCTTATTTATAAAAAAGTAATTCTTTAAATCTTATAATTTTGTATGAAACTGCAAAATAAAATGAATGAATAACAAAACTATGACTATAATATGATGATAATATGTTTTAACTCACTTAATTTTCTAAAAACGATACAAATTCTGTTAGTTTGAAAAGCTGATCTTCACTAGAGGTATGTAACGGTGCTGGCTGTGTTGGAGGTACTGGATTTACTGTGACTCCATCATTATTGAGCTCCCATTTCCTGTCTCTGCATATTTGTAGCACGGCCTCCTTGCTCAGGCCAGTCATTGAAACAACAGTCTCTATTGATATAGAGCTGTATGAACGGCCTATCAAATTGAAGGCTGTTTCACGAACTTTTTCTGGAATAAACAGAAGATTTTATTTTAATCACTTTGAAATATTAGTAATACTGGTAGCAGTAAAAATTTTTATAAATAAATAAATAAATATTTTCAGGACATTTATACACAGCGCCATCTAGTTCCAAGCTAAGCCGAAGCTTGTGTTATGGCAACTAGATAGCGGAATAACATATACATACTTTTCTTATGTAAATACATACATACAATACATAGCAACACCCAGGCCCCAGAAAAATACAAATGTAAATTACAAATATATCTTTTCCGGTGTGGGAATCGAACCCACGACCCTCCGTGCAGAAAGTAGTTGTGTTACCACTGCGCCAAACGGTCGTATTAAATAAAATTTAACTGAAAACATACCTTCCAATGCCCTAATAATGCTTGCAACAGGTTCTACCCAATGATATGCAGCTAACGCCTGGTATGTGGATAGCAGATCTTTTTTCCACAGTTTTTGTCCGACAACCCATATTGCTGCTATTTCTGGATTACTTGCAGTTATATTTAGAGGGATTCTTTTCCATAAAAATTTTGCATTACATCTATAATGACAATTTTGTAAATATAAATAATCAGAAAATATGATACAATTTTACTGTGACAATATTGAGCAATGGGTCATTTTAATTAGTATTTTATTAATATACAAATCTTTACTTACAGGTCATTCTGATATAAATAAATGGCTAACAATTGTGCATATGTTGAAGCAGAGGCTATTCCATTTGGAGCCTGCAAATAAAGAATTTCAATCATTTGACAAAGAACATAAGTTCTTTTATAAAAAAGCAAGGCACAATTTGTATACACATAGGTTATATTATTATTTGTTTCAATTTTAGGAAAGTATGTAGTAACTAAAAATCGTTGAGTCTAACTCACTTCTAGTTCTTGCTTTTCTAAGTCAACGCAAAGTTTATCAAAATTTGTTATCATTGTTAATATTTTTATTGACTAGTTTTATTATTTTAACTATATTGCAGATGTATAACAGTAGGCAGCAGATGACAAGATAGTGTTAACAACAATTTTCCAAACAAGACATTCCTATAAAGTACAAAGCTGAAAGCACATAATATTAAATATGTCATAAGATGAAGTACGCTGACACTGTAAACTGTAAAGTGTATTGTGTACGCGAAAACGAAACGTCATTGATGACAGTGACAGTCGACAGCAGATGCTACAAGCGTAGAGTAATAAAAAAATGGCAAAATTGTGGCAACACAGCACTGCCATTTCACCAAGAAGAGAGATTTCAGAGGCAGATTCTTTAATTTTAAATTATCATAATCCGAGTAATGAAAAATAATCAGTGATTCAATTGATTTTAAATTTACTGTGGTTCATTTGGTGCCATTGTGCGTGTATGTTCAACAACCTTTTTCAGCTGGAATTTTTTTCAATTTTGTTTTATTATTAATATTTCTGTTACATAGTTAAAAAAATGAAAAGTACATCATGATGATTGAAATTCATGCATGAAATTGTGAGGCGTAGTTAGATATAAAATATATTTTTTTATTATGTATTATGGTTTTGTATAGGTTTACTACTTATATAATAACAAAAATATCATTAGATATCTACCTATTATAGCATAGCACCTCTCTACCTATTCAATATATCATTCAATCTTAATAAATTCATTTCTTGTTTCTTAGGTAGGTCCAACGTAGGAACAGTTACATAGAATTTGACCTACATTTTTTAATTGAATTTCATGGCTATTGATAGAGAGCCTGGGCGGGCTAGCTCTAGTCAACTTGTCTGCTCGCTTGCATCACAAATCACAATGTTGATAGACAGACTGACACGCTGAGTCATTCTTCAATATTGTCGTTTATGATGCAAATTTTATCACTAAACACGTATCAATTTGCATCTAAATGCTCTTTGTGTTACCGTAGCCCTAGAAATATTTACAACAATACTTATTATGCAAAAAGCCTTTTAGTTGAACATAAATATTTTCTAAATCTGATATCGTATACCATAATCATCATTTTTGTAGGAGTGAAATGTTCTTACTTGTCAACGCTAGAAGAAGTGGACGGTTGATATCGGGTTTGTAGGTTAGGCTTTGTTGAACATCAATTTCATTAACTTGTTAAACTTTAGGCCGTAATTCTTGCCCAATCTCGTCTTCAATTAAAATTCTTACCTCTTTATTGTTCCTGATGTTTGATTTTTGTTCTAAATTCTAAACCGACGTGTGCCATGTACTTAAACTAGGTACCGTAAAATGGGGTGAATAAGGACTCAGGGGTGAATAGAGTCAAATCGAGGAATCTAGTTTCGAAGCCAAAAAATTAAAAAACAAGCACTTCCAATTTCTACTTTTTTCTTCTTCTAAAAGTAGAATATATTATCTTCTAACTCTCAACACCGAAGCGTTGTAAAGTTAGAAAAAGGTGTCGAAAATCTTATTTCAAATAAGACTGTAGATTCGAGGTTGCGGTATTGTCCCTTAAGTTGCCCCTTTTTGGTAATTCTAGTGTTTTTTTGACAACGTGTGGAGTTAGCCAACGATGTTAATATCTTTAAGAAGCTACACAAAAAGAAAGCACATCTAGATTTTACATAGATTTTGTTTGAAATCGTTTTCTTTAAAACCTCTGGGATTGTTTGTTTTTTTGAGCTGAATAAATACGGTAATGGGGTGACAAGGGACGGCTAAAGTACAAATAGAATCGCCTATACTTGGTAAATAGGGACATATGAAAGTCGATTAGGAACGGTAAAGTTTGAATAGGGTCAGGGCTGCTACAACATGAATTGAACATATTATCGTATTGTTTTGCAGGATTTCACTTTTTATTAAAATAAGGCATTTTCAATATATTACAATATATGGGTCTTCGTTGTTTTATGCATTACATGTATTAATCTTTTAGCAGAAGGTTATTAGTTCCTTTTTTAAATAGGAAAGAGACAACCCTACTAGTTTTTCCCAAGTTACCCATATCTCGTTCCAGGTCACCCCACTTCAAGCATGAATAGGGACAGCCTATATTTTTGGTAAAATATCTAAATTTATACTAATTCTGGTGATATTTTTAACATTTACGTAAAGTATCAACTGCCGGAGACCCTTGGAAAGAGTTAGCAATATTGCATTTGTCCTACAACATAGATTAATTTCAGTGAGCAGTTCGATTTTGTGCCTATTCACCCCGTTTTACGGTAGGTAGAAGATGTCAAAATGCTTTTCGAAAAAAACATTTTGACTTATTTGAGATTTCTTCTAGTAATAAAACAAATTAACATTCTGTACATGAGATCAATAATAGATATGTTTAACCTTATGCAGTAGGTACCTAGAAACATTATTAAGTAGGTAAATTGCTAATTACGAAATAGGTCATATTAGTGAAGAATGAGCATATGAAATAGTAATGCCTAATTATTTTGCGCAAGGTTATAAACAGTCCTCACTTTCATTTATTATTTGATTGTCCAATGAAAATGTTGTCACGCTCTGTCAGCAACCAATGGGCATGTCTAGCGCCCCGCCTTAACAAAGGCGGGCGTTGGTCCAAATAACTGCTGTTGTCTGCTTCTGTGGTTTTTCCCACGATAAATTGTAATCTGCATTTAGGTGTCGACTATCTTATTAAATATTGTGGACGCCTATGTACAATACTATGTTAAATTCTCCGTTTTACCACGAAGATGGTAGATTTATAACAATAAAATAATTTCTGTTTGGGCTTTACATATACAACAAAAATTAAAAAGACCTTATTTTAAAAAGAATTATGTAGATCCTGAATAAGTACAACAGAGGTAATATAATAATGAAAAGATAATTCTTACTGTGGTAGCTAAAGCGCTTTAACTCCTTTCTACAACATTATATTATAATTATCCAAATACAATTAACCCTAAGGCTGACCAAGTCAAGTCACCAAGTATATCAGAAATAGCCGCAATTGCAAACAGGTTATGTTATTTTGTGATTAACATGTGTTTACAAATTTATTTTGTTAAAACATTAGCATCGTAATGTCGTAGTCGAGTACGGGTATACGACATAAGTGTCGCAACACTGTCGGATTGCCGGTTGGCCCAAGTGACCTGATGCAAGAGGTCGCCACTCAGCCCTCCGCCGGCCGCGCCGCGCTGCGCCTGCACTGGTCAGCCGACACACTGTGAAAAATTGCTAATTGCAAATAGTCAACCGGCACTTTGTCTTATATTATGCACTTGGTCACCCACAACCTACCAGGTTATGTAAGTATGAAAACTCTTTGTTTTCTTCTAGTATGAATCACTTTAGAGTTTAGACGCAACGTAGGTATACCTAGTTGTCATTTTTATTTGAGTGGGTTCTTTTTTATGAGTATTTTGTTTTATATAATAATTATTATCTGACTTCCAAATAATCAATCCTTTTTATTAATTAAATAGACGCTATCAACAATTAGATAATGACAACACAAGCAAAGTCGTATTAAATAGTAACGTTTTGTCGGCATGTGTATTGTGGCAACGCTTACTTTATAGAAGGCTTAACCTATTTGCTAATTAATAGATATTCTACGTACGGAGTGGGTTCAAAGTATCTACATTGATCGTAACTGGTAACCGACGGAATAAGCAGAATGAATTTGCATGTTTGATAGAGATAAGTAAATTAATTTACTGTTTACCAGTTTGTATGTCATCCAAGAAAGCTACGTTATGCAGCGAGCTTGCAATGAAGAAAGATTACATTTTTGCGGAAAATATTATAATTGCGAAATTGTAGTGATGTGTTTACGCTGAGTGAAATTTTTTAAATACCTCAAAATTCGCTCACAAAGGTTTCAATGCGTTCAAACTTAATGGGCACTAATTAATACAATTAGCTTACGGCAAATTGCACATAAGACTGAAATAATGAGCGTAAATTGAGGCGACTTTACACTTCTGATTTATTGTGTTGCACTTGCTTGGATTCGTCGAAAGAGAAAACGGACCAGTTCAGGAAATATTACGAGCGGAATACGAAATTGATAATGAATATTTATAAAAACTTAATAACAGGCTGCTGTGTTCTTAGCTCATTTATGGAATGTTTTATTTGGCAATTATTGCGAAATATTGTTTAAAGCCTTGCGTCGATGTGCCTGTATACCTATTTTAAGAAATGGCTTAATTTCTAAAATTATGATACCAGTTCTTTAGTTAAAAGGATATATATACATTCAAATTTTAGCATTTTTGCTTTATTTGAAAGCGATAGCTTTTTCATCTAATAAAAGTCTATCTATGAAATTCATAGATATTGCATTAATTTTCTATGAGAAACTAAACATTTCTTTATAATTAAAAAAAGCAATTATTTACTAACAGAGTCTTTTTAGCTTTAAAAAGAGCTGCGTAATTTTTATATAATATGTATATGTGAAATAATAATATTGCTAACTTATTGCTACTCAAAATTAACATTTAACATGTTTTACCTGTTTTAGTACAATTACCTACAATTGTAACATAGGCAGTGTTATTGTTTAAGAAAAATATAAAGTTCTTATATAAATGTTTTAACACCTAAATCATGGAACCTAAATGGCGCAAAAAAAAAGATGAACTAGGTAGAATTGATAACCATGTCGGCAAATCAAAGCAATGTATCATCATTAAAAATGTATGTGTTACTATTTCTTTATCAACTGATTAATAAATCATTAGTCTGTTTAATTAACTTCTAGTGTTACGCTTAGTTGGGCCATCTGTCTCATTAAAATTTTGACATATATATTAGTTAGGAGATTTGATTGCTTAGCTTTCACTTTCTAACAGGTAAATGAGTGAAACAAATACATTAATGACGCATCATTTAAATGGCCCATATCAAAAGTTTATCCAGTCAAATTATATACTACTTACTCTAGATTCTACTCTAGGTGCTAAAAATACTAACCTTCGAAAGTGGAATGTACTTCTCTATAAAGATAAAGTTAATAACCTTATTTATACCTAAGTTTAAGAAGAGTTTCGCCCCTTTCTGATAACCTAAACCACAAACATGATTACGAAACAAAGCACTTCAATTCATTTTTAGCATCCCACATGAACCAGCTAGTTTTAGAACAGGTATTCATCATCGTTAACAATGTGTCGTAATGTACATGAAGGTTATGTGTCTATTTATCTTCAAAAGTTTAATGATAAAGAATAAAATGACCGTCAAATGATGGAGTATTTGTATGCGCAAACAGTCACCATTAAGATTTGACAGCTTGAGCGATCGGCGCCAGCTCTCAGCAAGATCATCGACACTGTTTCTAAACAATGGCACATAAGACTATCTTTCATCAAATAAAATGCGTTTTAATTGGATCCGCAAGACATTGGCCGCATTACTACACAATTAAATAAACTACTCAAGAGGAAATATTATTTACATTTCTGGAACGCTTACCATGGTAGATGCAACCCTGGACGATATTTTGGAAAATATAAAATAAGTGTTTACTTATTCCAATACATTATTGCAATTTTGCTATACATAATATATAATTATAAGTTTATATTTTTTCAGTTATATTATATTAGTTTGTTGAATATTTATGGAGGCACTACCAAAATTCTTATAAAATAACGAAAATATTGACGCTACTCAAAGTATAATTTAATTACTTTGTTTCGAATAAAATTCAGTGTATAAAGCTTTTAATTTAAGCCTCACCGTAATTTCACCTCATTAACTTTATTTATATGCGACCAGTTCAATCCATCGAAGTGTCAAAAAAGTGCGACAAGAATTTCTTATTGATTAAATCGATTTCGGTTATACATTGGAATTATTTTAATGATAAGGTAAAGTTTTAAGGTAAAGTACAGTAAATGTCATGAGAGCAATTTTTATTTTGGGCGATAAGTATATCTGAATTCTTCAGTTATGTAATAAGAACAGCGGTTTTGTAACACATTTAAATAGCTCGCTTTAAATCCCAATAAAGCTTTCTTATTGTTTTGTTTAATTTTCAGATTAATATTAAAGATAAATATGAAGCGAAGTGCCGCAAATTAAATTTCATTGATGTATTCGAGGTTGGAAACTATAAAACGTGGCGTGAAATGGCCAGTTAGTGAGTAATATCATGTTATTTGGAGGCGACGAGGGCGAAGGCGGTCGTGACGTTCCGTTCCCAGCGCTCGCGCTCGGTCACGAGTCGCTCTGCTGACCCTACCGACTCTGCTTTCCTTCTTAACCATTCGCAATACAAGTTACAGCCGACTAGCCGACTCACTCTATACACTATACATATCTCCTACCAACTTACATCTCAAATCAAACATACTTGTGCAATGTAAAACCTGCGCTAAGTAGTACTGTGTAACAGCTGTCGCGCACGATAATAAGATCTTGGATATCTTAATATCTGATATTAATGTATATTATAAATTTAACGGAACGTGAATACATTAGATGAAACTTCGTTGCGAACTTAACTAGGCACATTAAAGTAATGCTTGCTTATTATGCGAATGCAATTTTATTAACATTTTAGTGAAGCCGGTCATGCACGCCTGGGAAACTGCAAAATTTGTAATGAACAGGCGTATAATTTAAGTTCGCACTTGTTGCATAAAGTAATTGGTTGCTGCAGACTCCCGTTTTATTTCAGTGACATGACATTTTGACCTCTGCTCTCGCCCGAGGAGAGCAAATATAACTTTTGCACCCGCTAATAATATATGTTTTCAAGCAGTCACTCAAACGTTTTGTACGCAATTGGAAGTCAGATTGAACATACAAATAAGTTTAAATTAGGCTCTACTTTATTTTATTCAAATAACTCTTTTCAAAGTTCATAACCTACCTACTGTAGCTTCAGTCCTTAGTAAAAGGATTCTAGAATAAAAAAGTAACGTTAACATAATTTTCTTCGTTTGTATTGTTTATTGATAGAGCTATCAATGGATCTTCTAATATTTTATTCGAATAAAAAAAAAACATAAATTGAAACTAACGGTTACTTTTTTTTGCTCGAATTACCTTTGAACCAATAAGAAGTAGGTATCTACTGTTAAGACTACAATAATTAAATAAAAATATTGATAGATATCAATTAGTAAATAAATAAATTGATAGCTGTTCAGTATCCATTTTTTTAGCTTTCAATCTAACAGATTGAAAGTAAAAATAGCGACTTAGGAACAGTATCTAAGCAAACGTATTAAATCATCGCGTGTTGTCAACACCGTGTGAAACTGCATTCTTCATTTGCAATGGTTATAAATAAGAAAGTTTATTGTAATTGCGAGTAAACGACCAGGTAGTTTATATTACTATTAGTTTTACAAGCGTTGATTACCATACGACATACGAGATGTGTGGACAAGGTGGGCTCTTACTGTTATATATGGCGACAAAAATGAAAAGCGGTAATGAATATTTGTAAATGAACACTACTTACAAGGTAGGTCCAAGGAGGAGGACTATGTCCAGCAGTGGACGTCCTACGGCGGAGACGACGACAACGACGACTACTACTTACATCCATACTGAATTGATACCGATCAATAGAATTATTATTAAATAAAAATGAATATGTTTATGTAATTTTTTTTTGTGTGTGATAGTTCGTTTATTTTAACTTCTTTTACTGAAAATTTGAAAACATAAGAGCCAGACAAATGAAAAATTTATTAAATCAATAAAATATATGGCTGAGCAGATGACTTCATCACATTCCGATTGAGTGTCCCGTAAATTAAGCTCGCTTTGACGCTAATAAAGTACGTGGGACTATTACAAGTCTGCGTCCGTGCATTGCGCTTGTACTTCACATTATCGTGTAATTGGAAGACGTTTGAATAAGTATCTGAATATCACAACAAATTGTTCATAAATCTTCGAACATTAAAAACGAATTTTCATCAGAATGCATTCTTACCATTGTGGCCACGTAATTACTTGGGCTATTAACCTACTCACTGGGTAGGGTTTCAAACAATATTGTTTACAATATTATTAATTAAGATCGCATAAATGTGTTTTTAGATCAACATCTAAAATATATAATTAATTGGCCACTCGCTGTCTAAGAGTCTAGTCTCCCTGTAAATATTACGGAATTTCTTTTACATTTTCCATAAATAGTCAATACCTATTTCTGTGAATATATTCACATAATATAAAAAACTATAACTAACCAGTGGCAGTTATCCTCAGTGTATAAACCATTTACATATAGTAGGGGCTAATTGTTTAGACATAAACACATAAGACAAACCATTCTAGGCACGTTTCTTGTATTTTATTACAGCACTCTTCTACTATATTATTATCATACGGACAGATCCTTAGTTATAGTATATAACCAGACATTTCAAACCGTATTTTATTGCATTTTATTACTTTATATTAGAAGGTCTAGGTATTTATTAGATCGTTAGTGCTTACATCCAAAACGAATCGAGTCTTTTTAATATTCATTCTGTTCTCAGCCAAGGACATCCTCTTTCCTAAATTATCGTCCGGGTGGGTAAGTATGCTAATGATCAAAAGAAGCGTAATAAATAAGACATCGCTGTATAATTTCCGAAACAAAATTGCATGTCATTCGAAGGCGTGGTAAAGTCATGCGTAATTATAATTTCATGATTTATATTAACTTTTTCTCTTATAAACCCCACTTTAATGTGTTTTCCCTGTCGAAAATCGGTGCAGATTGTGCAATTGCATTGTGAGTAATTTAAATGTTGTGGTCGGTACTCGGTAGGTAGTCACCGTAGCGACGCGGTCGGTTATTTAACGTTAGCGAATCTCGAAATGCTTTTAAGGGGCGTGCGTGATATTTTGGAGTTCGATAATGCATTTTTGCAAGCGGTTCGGGCGCGCGATGTTACGCAAGGATTCCCGGCGAACTGGTCCGACCGGCTTCAGATCTGGGCCAGAGTCATCTTACTGCTAACATATTACCTATTAATAGATTTTGTGCATCAACCAACGCTAATTTTTTATCCGTCAAATTTCTGTATTTTCATAAAAAAATTAATTTAATTAATTATGTTAATATTTAAATTATGTAATTTAAATATTAACATAATTTTTTGCTTAAAATTATTTTACAAATTGTATATAAATATTAGGTTATTAACTTTTAGATAAAATTAAAAATTATTTTGCTTTTCGTATCTAGCTCATGGCATTCGTAAAACTAAGTTTATTATTTCGTTGGATAATATAGGTAAGTATCTATATAATATTACTTAAAAGTTAATTTATTCTCATAACATCCAAGTACTCTGCATTGAAATTGAAATCGTGGAATAAAGCTTCGTCCAAATAAATCGAAATTGTATAGTCGGTGATCGATTGCGCGTGCGTCGGCCACTGCCTATCAGATATTGATTTGTACTCTAATATTACAAAATCTATTGCTCTTATTGTTCATTGAGGTGTGTCTATAGTAATTTCATTTATAAAATTGTCCCGCTATGTAAACATTAGGATGTTATTTTAATACAGGTGGAAAAGGTGGTGAGCAATCTATCTTTATTAAAAATACATCGGTTGATAGCAATTAATGTTAGTAGTGTCTTGTCGCATATGGTGATGTATGTCCACATACAGTGAGCTTCCTTCCCGATAAATCTAATTTATTGGGAGCTCGTGCAATCATGCGCGTGTAGCCAGTAAACACAGAGTTTATCTCGGTAAATAACTAGACAGCGGAAGATTCATTAGGCGTCGATCCATGTCGGCTTGCGCTGTAATCGAAGCAATTGTTCTCTTGAGGAAATTCAATTATTAGGCGATGGAGTTGCAAGAAAATATACGGCCAACCCTCTGCGTCGCAACGTCGTAGGCAGTAAGAAATAATTGCTCGCGATTTATCTTTAACCCGACTGTAATTAAATACTTTATAATTGAATGAACGTCGGTCGGTCGTCGTCGGCCTGATCAATAAATTGTTAACAACACCCTATCGTCCTGCCGTGCGATATTGCGGTTTCGTGCTTCGTGCTTGTTGTAATTTTGATCGAAATAGGCCGCGAGGGTTGTTGGCTCTCACGCTCTAATAACGAGTGACGTATTGCACAATCTATCTGCTGCTTTCTGTCCATAAATATGTTATTATTATATATACTTTCCTACAATTTTCGTTAACGTCAAATTTAATAATAATAAGTAATTTATAACTTCTGTTTAAATTTTAATAAGAAGTTACTAATAAAAATGTAAGTACACAATTTACTTTATACTTTAATTGCAGAATCACGATACCTCACATCGCCTACATGTGCAATCGTGAGCTTTTAAGATACACTATAATAATGTTGATCAGAACATGCCTTATACGCCGCAGCAGCTTAGTACGACACCATTCAGACACACGGTATATGGGTGTAACACAAGAGTTTGTACCGACAAGCCTCGGGGCTCTACGCCGGGAATACAGAAACGTGCTCCTAACGGTGAATATATATGTAACGTATTGCGTTAAAATTGTACTACCATATAAATTTTGCGATTGTCTGTTGTCATTTAATATTCCATGAAATAAATCAAAGCGTTATCAGAGTTCGTCGGTGGAACTACATCGCGGAGGCTACGGGAAATAATTTAGAGTTATCGATAGTCCTGATTACGAAAGACAAAACTATTTAAACTGTTTGCATTTGCTTATCTCGACTAGAGAACATAAACATCTTAGCAGTAATAAATGTGTTGCAAGATTTAAATGAAATGAGACAATTTATCCAGTTTTTTTATACTACACGAACTAATCTTTTGTAGAGCCTGTTTTCTTCAAATAATTTTGTTTTCTTACATTAACCAAAAATTCATATCCTGGAAATAGCCACAATTTATTGGGCTAGCAGAGAAAAAACATATTATTTTTAATCTTTTAACTGTCCTAGATTAGATAGAGTTTTTAATAGGGTTTTATTTCCAAACATTTTTATTATATCTTTTACGACTCCCGTAAATTCCGTCTTAACTTATTATTTTTTTCTAATTAAATGTACATTTTTAAAAAATGATCTGATCCTGACCTTATTAATCCCATCTTGCATTTTCTTCATTAATAATTGTTATTCTTTTCTTTCCCTTTTCTTCTTCGCGACAATGCCAGTCGATGCAAATATCCACGGGTGGAGGTGGTCATTTACAGGCAATTTGGTCCATTTCCAGCACTGATCATCATATAAAAACGAAGAAATAAATTTGTTCGTTCGTCATAAGATACTTATTAATAAAGACAAATTAGGTGAATTAATTGTTGGTAATATAAACTGAACATAATGTCAATATAAACTGTCAATGTGACAGATCATCATAGATTGTACTTCTTACTCTCCCGTGTCAATCGATGTCAGTTGTGTGTTTTAATAAAATTTACTTTAATCCAAGTCTATACTTTGATTTGCCTAAAAACCATCATTAATTAATTTAAAGTTGTTGGGTTGTAATAGTAGCAAGATGGGTGTAATAGTCGATATGCACAACAAGTAATACTCAATTTATGTCAGTAAGTACTTAAGTATCAAAGCTGTTCAGATGGGGAGA
>JADANM010006787.1:4297494-4308600 GCA_026213755.1 Eurema hecabe | reverse complement strand
CCTATAAAATGTTTTATTTTATAGGTAAATACATTGAAAAACGATTTTAGTACATAATATACTTTTATCGCCATTTGATCAGCTAACTTTTTTTAATCAAATTATTTTTTTAATATCTCTAGAATCTGCGATTGTTGAAACGTCAACGCGTGAATATTTTATGGGGCCATGAAACATTCATAGCGCAATATTATATTTATGATAACCTAAGCAGCAATACATTTTCATAGTACCTTCAGCATGCATTATAAGTTACGAAGCTACGTACAGATTTATGGCTGATTTGATGTGCGTTTGATCGATAAGGTATCTTTACGTAACCATTATAGTTGACTCCGGCTTGACCTGCGCCCTAAACAAGTTGAGATTGATTCTTAATCATTTATAATGAGCATAATCAACTGCATGGCAAATCTATAAACTATTTTAAATGGAACCGTTTAATATAATTTTATATTTTATGTACATGATGGTATTATATTATGAATAATTAATTATACTAGAATAAGGTGCTTTCAGAATTAAAGTCATGAAGCCCAAGTATCTATTGCCCCGGTCGGTTAAGTAGTCGCCAAAGCACGTTCTCGAATAGCACGTGATACCGGCCAATTATTTTCTGTTTACTTCTAATTACGTACGCGCTGCTTACGTTTTATCGTCAATCTGCCCTTCGGTCAGATCCAATCGCTTTCGCTAATCAAACCTTCATCCATTTACATGAACCATCACTCGATCGAAACGGAACTCGATTGAAGATGACTGTAATCAATAATGAAAACGGAATATCCGTGAATGTTTTGTTCCGTGTTCCCACGTCAGTAATAGAATTATTATACCGGGCCTACTGTTTCTGCTTATATCTTACAGCTTTTAACGATTTATGCTTTGAAATAAATTTATAGAGATGTAATCAAATTGTATTTTCAGAAAAGAGTAAAGATTTTCATTAAATGATTTCTAACATTAGCCTATACGCTACATACTTAGTATAAATAGCCAACAAATTAACAACCGATTATTTTTGCCCTAAGGTTTCCACCGTAAATAGCTTATATCCATTATTTTTAATTGACTTTATATATAGCCACATATAGAGCAACTAATCGTATTTATAAAGAGTTAAACAAAAATCAGCTACAAAGATCAAGGTATACCATTAAATAGTTTAAAATAGTATAGATAATCGCTTTAATTTACATTAAGCTATATGTATGTTATTATTATGCAACGTACTAAGTGGCGGTTGTTTACAATATTGAGGTAGGTAAAGATATGCATGTTGTAGGTATTCAGGGGGCATTCGTACAGCGTTAATTTATTGATAAGTCGTGCGAAACTGCTTACAAAGTGACATGCTTTTTGGTGTGCATTCATTACAGTGAAGGTGAACTTCGGATGTATCTATATAAAACTATATCCACCTCCGTAAAAGAGCTTGCGTGATTGACAAAAACGACTCTCAGACTACAAACTTTACTATGGGCTAGACAGAAACTTCATGTTACAAGTTGTTTTTAATAAAATTTAAAATGATATACTAATGCTTTAATTATAATATACACTATTCAAGATTATTCTAACAGGAAATTACAATTAATCGTATCATACTTAATCGATCTATAAATGTACACAACACATATAGCGATTTTCACTTATATCGATATAGCAAAAACAATAAAACCAGCTTGTCTATTATGTCTGACCTCGTGTCGTGTAAACTGTTATCAAAAAACAGTAATGTTATAATTCATATTTAGATTTGGCGTTCGGATTCATCTTAATAACATCCAAATGCAGGTAGTTTAATATAATTATGTGTTGGCGAAATAACAAACTACGAAGCTTTAAAATGTTTTTTACATTTGGTTACGTTAGTGGTAGACTTATTGAGTACTATGGAGGACAGGTCGGTCCGTCCCGACTCTCAATTCTACGGTAGCCTTCAATCGCCTCTGTTTTCTTAAGGATAACATTTTATAAATTCTATTAAAATTGAGCTGAGCTTCCTTAATGTGCTTAATATAATTAACATATAAATAAATATTTATTCAAATATATCGGCCCTTGTAATAGTTATATTACAATTGACTGCTTCTTACATAGGTACAATTGTGTGAAGCTTTACATCAAGATTTGAATGTTAATACAGATCATTCTTTTGCTATGAATGATTTCATCATTACCTATATTTAAAGTACATCTTTAAATAAGAAGTACGGGGCCTCGTCGACTTGGGCCTTAATAAGTTTCAGTCTGCCACTGCTGCTGCATAGATAAATCTACATAGATAAATTGTGTGTGAGGTCTAAGTTGGAACACGATTTGAAGGCTAGGCTCAGTAGATAAGATTAGTGGGATCAATTACGTAGTTCTCACGGACGGCTACTGACTTTGTTTACTCGTATTTAATTCATACCTGTGCTAGAGATCCGCCCCGGTTCTATGTGGGCGAAAAAGCCCTATTTTAAATGTCAATATTATCTACTACATCGGTACATAGATATTAGATATTATATTTGAGTCATATTGTTATAAGACACTGTACCTATATATGGCTTACTAGTTTTAATGAATAAAGAGAACTCTCTTTAAATAACATTTTAATTTTTAAATGATTTAACAAAAAATCGACTTTTACCTAAACGTGACATAAAAATAATTTTCGTTTCCATTATGAAATATTTAAAGTATTTTATAATTTCCGATACAATATTAAATAATTACAAAGTTGTTAGATTCTTGAAATTCCATTTGTACTTGATATCAAGTAAGTGGACTACAACTTTTTGTTCAACCGATGCATGAAACAGCCTTAGTCCAGTTTTCAGACACCTGCATTTTATCTACTTTATTATCATTTAATTGTAGCATGCTAACAATATTATTGATAGTTTTATGAATATCGGAAAATCATATCTAAAATTATATTATGTAGCCTATATCATAAAAGTGTTCAAAATAAACTTTTTATTTGAATATTGTTTACAATCTTTAACAAAATGATACAGTAAAAAAAGATCGCCTGTGTTTCAACCAGTCAGTCAGATATAAATTTTTTACAGCTATAGGTTTCGTTTTGTATCCTATTTTGTAAATATTATGTTTAGTTTTTTATTTAGATAACCTCTGCCTTGTTAAGAACAAAAACTAGACAGAGGCAATTTGACAAGGCACCTGTTAATTTAAATTATACATGATCGATTATAACAGAATTTATTTTCTTGTAAAAAAATACATGCATCACAGTACTGCATAATTTTACATAGTGCTCAAACTATGTATAGGTATATTATAACGGCTTTTAAAAGCTATACCTAGAAATAAATCCAAGCGTAATCGAAGTGACCGTAACACATTCATTTTAGCGGTTAGAGCAAACGTCACGAGCGCAAACTCCCACGATATTTAGATAAGATTAAGGTGACTGATGCATACGACACTAGCTATACTATGATAGATCAGCCATTAAAATAAAACGTCTGGACCAAATGGTCCATTTATACGAATTTAACAATCCTCTTAAAGTTTCCGAGAAGTCGCGAGGGTAATTCTAGGAATGCCACTTCAGTAACCGCAAGAAAAAGAAATCGTTGCAAGTGACCTTAATAAAAGTTGTTGTTTAAATATTCTTTTGTTGGTAATTTTAATGGTTCTACTCTATAATTATTCAATTGTTGTACTTCCATCATTTAATGGGAAATCTTTTTTTTTTATAATATGAAGAGGGGAGACGAACTGGACGCACTCCTGATTACCCGGAACTTTGCTATAAAGCCCAACTCCGGGCAGGGGTGCAGTACCCCGACGCTCCCCACTTTGAGTCATCAGATGTTAAGACTCATTGGCCCAGTAATTTCGCTGGCTACAGTGCCCTTCAGACCGGAGCACAGTGACATTTTCACATCACTGTTCAGGCGGTAGAATATCTGGCACTGAAAGAAAGACAGAATTTTAAAATCCCTTGAAGTATTTTAAAATTCTGTTCTTTACTAAAAATATTCTACGTTCTACTTTTTTTTTGAGTTCAATACATTGAATATTAAGAGTAAGAGAAACTAGTTATAAGTAAGTATAAAATATTTTTTTAAAGACCTAGCTGGATCCGCGGTTACATAGGTGGTTGATATTAATTAATTATTGTTAAAGTATTCGAGTACATATAACTGTCATTACGTTGCCGAATTTTTCTAATATAGAATTATAAATATGTTTTGTGGTTTTATTTCACACAACAATAAATTTATCGTTATATAGTTATGCATACAAACTCTCAACACTTACAGCGTCACTAACATCTAGATTATTTATTACCCAAACTTCATGAAGCTTAGGAATATAAGCGACAGACAGATTTGATTTTGCAAGTACATAAGACAAAAAAATAGTTGTGCGTCAAACAGCAGCACCATATCACCTGAAGGTTTCAAGAAGTACCACACTTATTGATGTACCTACAAACATTATTTTAATTTATAAGTGTTTCAACAACGATAGATTTCACTATAAAGTTTTATCACCAAATCATAAATATGATGATCATGATGAGTACAGCAAACACTTAACCTCGTTGCATCGATGATGCAAATTCGGCTGAGAAATCGCCCCGTTTCGCACACTTTCATAACAATCCAGTGATTGATTACATAAATTTGAATACTGGCTCTGTTAAAACCAAATTAAATTCATCTGCGGCGTCGGCAAAGGACGAGACATCGTCTGATAAATTACCGAAATAATGATTAAATGAGTGTAGCCTGTGCGCAATAATATCCCAATGTAATGTGTGTTCGGAATGTATTATTATGGATTACGAGTGTTTAATTAAAAGAAGATCGATCAACTTTATAAAAATCATACTGGCAATTCAAGCTTAAAATACAGGAATTACCTCGTCTTGAATGCTGTTTTTTTATTGAAGATTTATGACTCTATGTACATTTGACATACATAAATAAATAAAATTCAAATGTAAAGGCCAAGACAAAAGTGACATTATTATTATATATACTGAAAGTTAATGTAACAAGTATAATTAAATTTATTTTCATTATAAGAACCAATTTTTCCGGTAAAGTCAACTTACTTGATCTGAATGGATTGATTATTTTTTTTATCCTTATAAACATGTATCGCGGATTTTAGCATATTATGTCATCCAATATAGTACATACAGTCATACACGATTTTTACTGTGTATTTAATCAAATAACTTCTTAAATGTTGCAACAAAAGTACATAATAGGAATTAGCACAACAATCTATATCTATTTCAAGTATTCTAGGAAAATTTTCACATTGCGATATTGGAATACCTTACAAACGTTCCCGTTGAAATTATATTCTTGTAAATAAACGATAAAATTTTATTATGGTTTGTTACAGGACATCGCAAATTAGTAGCAACCGCTCGAGCGTTACGAGTGGCCGCAACGGGCCTTATTATAGTAATTAACTTCAAATAAAACCGCCTCAAATTATTTTAATGCTTATTAAACACGTGTGCTGAAGCGGAGAGTTTTGGTTTACCGGCCGCCACCGGATCGCCATTGATTCTGTGGTCGCGTTTACGGGGAACTATGGCAGGTGTATTATATTCGACTGGTTCTCATGATTATTATATCAACATTCTTGTTGAGAAAATTAAAAGTATCGCTGACGATGGCTAATTTTATAGTACCTAAGTATGTAGGTATTACTTTGGACGACGAAAAAACATACATTTGATCAGTTTTTAATATTAATTACATGTAATAATTATTACGGTACTTACTAAGGCTAAGATGTGATGACGACGTAAATCCACATATGAGAGTACCTACTTATAAACAAATTATCGAATTACACAAATGATATTCGATTAATTTCAAAGAGATTTCTGTTCTACCATGTATAAATTCTTTCAAAACAACTCCGCCGGCCAATGAATACATCGTAAAAATTAATATGCTATACTTAATTGCAGCTTACGTAGCGAAACTGCCTCGTTCGAAATATCAGAACCAAAACGACACGAATTTTGTAGGAAGTTTCATAAGTTGCAACCGAGCAATTACATCTTAAAACATTTTTATCTGCAAATGTAAATGATTGATGTGATGCATTTATGTTTGCAAATGAAAGCTTGCCATTAATGTTTTTGCCTTCACTAAACTTAAATAAGGTCATCGGTAGCTAAGAGTTATTTATATCGGTTTTTAAAAGCAAATGTTACAATAGACTTTTAAGTGAACGACTTGTAACGATATTAATACTGCGCAAAAAATTAACTTTTCGAATTTTTTGTTATCTTTATTTGCATGACAATGTTTATTCAATGTTACACAATATTACATTCAAAATATTATGTTAAGTGCAAGCATATCAGAGTAAATGTTTTGACAGGTTTTACACCTTTTTACAATTATTTGTTTACGTTAATTATAAATCGAAACTTGTTATTATTAAAAGAATTTTACTTTGACAACTAGTATCTACTTATTAAGAAAGTTCATAACCATATGATATGGGATTTTCCAAGGTAATGTATAACATCTATTGGCTGCTTAAATGGAGAATAAATATAGTATATAATCATTATATTATTTAAATATACATTTGTACACATACTTTGTAAAAGAACTAAGGTACTAAGAGATGTTCTTATAAAATAGATTGTCAAGCACATTTCAAGTTTAAAAACACTTACATATACAACCTTCGCAAACATTCTAAACTCATTGTATATTTCCACTAGATAACTATGTACTTGTTCAGTTTATGTGGCGTTCAAAATTGACGGAGTTTTACGAGATTCAAGATTAACACTCATTTGCATTGACACGAATAGTCCTATCGGCACAAATAACACGATTGCGCCTCTAATGATGTACTTTGTTACTTCGGGGTGAGTTAATTAAGCGAGTACTATCAATGTTTGTAACTTTCATTTACGTTCACCATGTTAATAAGGTACTTTGTACTACATAGCCTGAGCTTTAGATTAACTAGATATCACCTACAGTTCAATAAGCTCAGCTAAGACCTCTTTCTCTGGAATACATGTTATATATAAGACTAAATACACATACACACACATACACATTATATATAAGACTAAATAGTAAAAATTGTAACATAACAATTTTCACAAAATATTAAGAGTTCACGATAAAATCGTATGTTTACGGATATTATATAATGAATAGCAATAATTATTTATGATACAGACATAATGTGTTGTGAACTAAGGAAGGTTCTTTCAATATATTTACTATGCACATTAGCGTGGGCTTAAACAAACACTCGAGCCTACTAATGGCTAAGAGATACACAGAGTGGCAAATTTGTTAGTCAAGCAACGTGTTGCGGAACATTGTAATTTGAAGCGGCATGCAATAAACACCATGGATGTTGTAAATACTCGTAATGAACAGAAGCGCCTAATAATATATGACTTGCTCAATCTTGAATATAAAGTGAAAGGCGTATTCCTCGTTGTTCCTTTAATGTTGTTCCGATGTGAAACTCTTTCTACTGGACTTCCTAGTCGGAGCAAGCAATTTATCAAGAAAGCGAGGTACATAATTTTGCATTATTATTAGCTATATTATTCGAGTGAATTGAAGATAGTTTAGAAAGTATACCTGTAGATATTTTATAGTATCGTAAGTCCAAAATGATGCACACATAAAAATTTCGAAATCGATTAGTTATAATCTGTATACAGTTCAAATAGCTTTCCTTATTTTTAAATCCTGCTTTTAAGCAGAACCGTCGTTCATGACTTTCCATGAATCGGTTTCCCCGCATACGGTCATAAGAATCCGTCCGTTCACATATTTTAACCTTGTCTCGATTTAGTGATTCACTTCACCGAAATATATACAGACATATAAAATGCTAGTCAAGTACAAATCCACGCATTTATAGATCAGTAGTATCAGTAAAGATCTGTAGCGAAATACAAATTAATTAAGGAAAATTAAAAACTTTTCTATAACGTGACCTGTCAAACTATCTTGCATGTACAACTGTAACTTCTCTAAAGACCCTATAAGAATAAAAATAATTTATATGCCATTAAATTAGCGTAAAGTTGCGAAAAAATTCATACATATGGTACAATGACAAGCTGTTTTTGCCACAGCTGAAAGAGTGGGAAAGCATGTGTGTTTGGTAATTTTACTTTATAAAGTAACCAGAATGTCTACAGAGTAATCAGGAGAGTTTTATTGAAACTTCAGAATATTATGTTTGAGGGTTCTTAGTGCTAGTAGGTATTATATTAATTTCGAATGTCTTACGTATATTTAAGGAAAAACCTGCGAGTAAAAAATGGACTTACAATTTTACTATAAATAATATTTTGGTAAAACCAAATTTATTACAAATATATACAGCTTTCACCTTACTATATACGACGTCTCATTTTCCATATCATTATAATGCTTCTTACCCTCTATAATTATGTCTGTCTACGAAGACATACGTAATTTTTTGCTTATGAAAATGTTTAATATATATTACCTATTCAAGTTTTTACTACCACAAATGCTCTTTCTACATCATACACTAAATACATTTATGCAATAAACAATTGCCGTTAAAATGGCCAGGTGGATGGCTTAGAATTATACAAGGATCGATTATAGTGAACTAGTAATTTTGTAGCAACAAGCACGCTTCCCTAGACCGGCCTTAAGCCAATGCCGTTACTAGGAATTATGAGCTGTTGTCGCACTTTTACACCTGCCCGAGGAACCGTTTTAGCAATTGCACTAATTATCATCCGATATACTTTATTAACTAGCTTAGTATTATATTATAGAATAACTGATAAAATAATTAAACTCGTAGCGAAAATAACACAGTAATTCTTAAATACCTAATAATTTTTCGTTTGCGATGGTAAGTAATTTTTGTTAAAGAGTCGCGAGCTAATAGATAGGGATGCGGTTATCAGCCGGTCGGAGCACGTCAGTAATTGACGACAGGTCGGGGAACAAGACAATTATCATGATCGTAGTTCCAGTCTGTAATTGGAAACACCAAGCATCCTATAATTTCGCATTCGCGTGCCATCTCATAACGGGCGCACACCTGATGATTGCACTCTTAATTAACACAATAGGAGCAGATGAGTTCATAACTTAAAATAAAGTATACATTTTTAACGAGCACTCGCTTTAATCCTTACTCCGATCTATATAAATTATCTTCTTCCTTTTAATTCAGGCTTGACTGTCGCTATCAGAATTCAAGATTTTCCAGTTTTTAGTATCAATAAATATTGTTATCTTATTGTATTTGCAAAACCTTAAATGGTATCTAAAACATTCGTAAAACAAACTTAATATGGCAAATACAATAAGCTCAAATTTCAGATACCTTTTTACAAATTAAAAGAATGAGTAAAGTAAAAAATATTATATCAATTCGAGGGTAGTTAGGTAACCACTAGTTTAAAGCTTTGTAAGAATTTGTTTGGAAGAAATGAATATATACAGAATCAATTGACGATTTTTTACTAAAACCGACGGAGTCATCATATTTTATTTAAAAAATAAGTACATTTTATGTAATTCTAATTAAAATAACTTCTTATACAAAGCACAGTGTAGCTTAAAATTAATTTGTTAATTTTATTTAATCAGTGTACATATCGCAATTATTTTACATGAATAGATAGGTTGTTATTTTTCCTTAATTAGCATAAGATTGTAAATAAAAAAGCACCTGATGCAATAATAAAAATATATTATGCATGTTTGCGTTTTTACTCCCAGTATTTTTAGTAGAATACATTTTAGTAACTCCGGATGTCATTACTTATAAGCTAATCTTTATGCAGATATTCAACTGCACAAATGCTAATTTACCGTCTATTGGTTGAGCAACTACGTCAGTGCGACAGCACGCAACATAAATAAGGTGCATCTTACATATATTAGGCTAATAAAGGCGTTGTGTAAGGTTCACGTGGAGCTGTACAGGTACTGCAAGTTGTAGTTACAGCGTGGCAACGAACTTCGGGCCGTCGGGTGCGCCCGCGCCGCCAAACGCCAAAGCACTGTCTAATTAAGCGCGGCTCCAACTAATTTGACGCAAGAGTACCACGTAATGAATAGTATCGCACACGTTTATCGGCTCTTGTCGGAGTCTGCCTAGTTTCTAGACTCACCCACGTCGCCAATGTTTAATATGGCATAAACAAAAACTATATAATACACACGATATATTCGAGTAATATCCTCAATATTTTATTTTACGATACTAGACAAATTAGTTAATTTATACAAATATTTTCCTAAACGCGGATTATTAATCAATTGACGCAGGTTTTTATACATTTCCGTGATGAATGCAAGATTTACGAGACATAATATTTAGTTTTACATATTTAAATAGTACCTAATCAGATGGATTAATTATTTTAATAATGATTACAGAAAAAATATATTTTAAATTCTTTCTGTTACTTACAAATAGAATTTAAACCAAATAGTTTTGGATAATAGAATTTTTTTTTTACTTTATGGTAGGTATGGTCAGTAAAATGTAGATTTAATGATTTATTAATTAATATAGCATTTTCATATACAAATTTACTTAATTTACACTTAAGATAATACATGACGTCCCGGTGGCAATCAATTTTGTCAAGCATTAACATTTACGTTACAAAACAAGTATAATTCATGTATTTAACATATTACAACCGACGATTTAAATAAATTTAATCGTGAGTAAGTATATATGATATCAAAACTCATTTGAAGTAAGAAGATTTCATGTGCATTGCGATTGAAGTCACGAAAAAACTCGGGTTAATACAACCAACTTAAAAGCTGACCACTCGCCATATTGCTCTGAAAAATAATAATAAGAAGCTTTTATAAAAATAGTATATACGTCGTTTAATCAACATAATATAGTTAAGAAATAGCGTTTATCCATTTCATTTCATATATCAAAAATTTAAAGCGTTGTTTACTTTTTTTTCGTAATTCCATTAATTCCTGATGCCTTACGCAAATATAAAAACTCGGATGTTACTTGCAATTATGCAAGTACGATGTATTTATTCAAAATGTAATTTCAGCAAATGTTTGTTAGTTAGATAGTTAG
>JADANM010006787.1:4239250-4286321 GCA_026213755.1 Eurema hecabe | reverse complement strand
ACCTGCTTAATGAAGTCTGGCTTTAGTTTACTATGTCATAAAAAAAACAATAATATTTTATTTTAAAATAATACATAATTAATACTGTGCATAATTATTCAAAGACGAATATTTTCAACAGTTCCTTATATTAAGTGTCAATAATAATTTATAGAGTACTTGTCAGTCTTATAATTCCGTGTTTACCCATCCCTGTCGGTGTTACTTATTCGAAAGGAGATAAAGTTGGTATAAATCATTGTTAGCAAAACAACAAGATAAAGATAAGCGCGACTATGAAATACGAGTCGTGTCGGTGTCGTTTAACGGACAAGAAGACAAGAACATAAGAACTTTGTAACGTTTCGCAAATTATGCTCTTACGAACATCCGAGTCCCGACTGCGAAGCGCAACGTTTATTTCTAACATTTGTTAACAATGTTCACCTTTCTTTAAGCTTGTCTTTCTCCCCTGCAAATCTTTGTAGCCAATTAAAGTCAACACTTTGTACATTACTACTATAGCGGAACCGACGATGGATTTCAACGCATACATTCTTTTATTTATTACGTAATGCAATTTCACCAAATTAATGTAGGTCAATCTGATAAAAAGGGGCTATTGAAGACTGAAATCAATAGCATTAATCGCGGCATGCAAAAAGGCCTCGGCCTCACGCAGAGCTTACGACAGCACCTTCCACCGCCAAATTGTGTTCTCTTGAATCATACGTTAGCGAAGAAATGGTGAATAAATTTGTTCTGTCAATAAAGATATCGATCAAAATTACAGGTTTCCGTTGTTTTAACAAATATGTACTGCGGAACGATCCGGGTGGCCGCATGGCTCTTCCGCGGAATTAAGTAATGGCTGGGTAATATAATAATGGCCGTTCACAAAACTGGGAACAAGCTTGTTACATCGGGTACACCGAATAACGTTATAGTAAATGTGTCATGCGTCATTACGCTTATTACAAAATTCTAGGTGCTATAGTGCTTTATATAGGCATCAGATTCTGGCTAGTATCTATATTATTATTTTCTCATTATCAACTCTTTTTCTTTCATAATAAACGTTTAAATATAACGGCACTTAAATAATTTCATGGTTCGGCAAAAGTTCTTTAAAATAGCTGGCACACAATCGAGCTCTCAATCAGGAGCGAGTTCCAAAGCGAATGCAATATTTTGCATCTCTTTAGGCCGTTGCGTCGTCGTCATTGAACTTTTGCTCCCAATGTGACACGAATAATTATGATGATCGAAAAGAAGTTAATTTTTTAATAATGAACTACGTGAAAGTCATGGCAGGTCATTTTTCATGCAGTTGCAATAATTACACTTTTTTGACATTTTGAAATTGTAGTTTTTATTAATATTGACGTCATGCTAAGTAAAATATTCGTTAAATATTATTTAAAGGCTAATTGTTTATGATGAAATCAACTTCACTCCATTATAGGATAAGTCTATTATTAAACTTTATTTTCAACACTGATCTAATACATAATATCTAGTAAATATGACTTTGTTATTTTTATATAATAAACCATTGAGATATTATTATATTAGCAGATAATTTGTTTCATTTGCGATTCGTCTCAATCAAGACTAGTTATGACTTATGACACTGGAAATATCGAAATGGTTAATAATAAAATACGGAAATTATTAGATCTATATAAAACAAAAAACAAAGATTAACAAATATAAAACTATGTTGAAAATAATGAAGATAATAAGCTCCTGTACGGGATTTACTCCCGTTATGAAGTTGACACAGGTCTCATTAACGCCTTGCGTAAACTCGAAAGCGGCCCTTAGGGCACTTGTTGCCAGAGACAAGCGACGCAAATTACTTTGGCACCGTTTGACGGCGGGAAATTTCATTACCAAGAGCACATATCATTATTATCTCGCCGACAATCTACATATTTTACGCGGTAAGTAATAAATGCGCCGCTAGTTTCACTTTCGGGCACTGGTTTTCGAAAATGACCCGACTCTCGCGAAGGGCGTGTTACAGTTTTAAGTGAATTTCTTTTTGACCTCTTGCTTCAAGGCGCTGGTAATTACATAAAACTGCATGACATGTAATTTCTCGTAAATAACATAAAGTGACATTTATGTTTTTGGTGCATGAGACCTGTAGATATCTGAACACCGGATTGTATTTTATGGATATCATTGTAATACAAAACGATATCAACTTTACAAGCTGTTGCAACTTTGTATTTAATATTAAATATGTTATTTATATTTATATATTGATAATGTTGGATTGATGCAATATTTTAAATACCCTAACTATTGGATGATGAGACCATCCTTCTTAAAGAATCCTGTCGTATTTACAATATAAGTAATAAGTATATTTTCGCACACCACTTCGGTTAAATTTCAAAACAAGAAATAATTTGAAAAAAAAAATCTTTTACATAGTCCACTTCCAGGCTAGTAAAACAGAAATCCAGTTTCAAATTCTCTCTAACAAGCCGCGGTCACTCTAATTCGCTTAATTTTCTTAATGTTCAGATATATAATTCTTTTATTTATAATTCAGATTAAAACAAGAACCCCTTCTTCAATTTTTTAATTTACTTATTTATTAAGTTAGCCAGAAAGCCATACCTAAGATAGCAAGGGTATCAATCAAAATGTTTCGAAATCTTAGTATAGATGAAAATTCATAACTTAGATAGATTTTATCCATATAATATTCCGGTACTCTTTTTTATACTTATAATGCATTTTAAATGTACGTAAAATCTACAGGAAACATTACTGTTATAATTCCGTGCAAGTAGCAGAGAATCTCATTACCTGGCCACCAAGGACTGACAAAGTAATGACAGAGCCCCGCCTCCGTAATCACCCTTGATTTTACTCCACATCACACCTTAAAATCATTTTGTGAATTTCTTATTCCAAGTTACCAACTCATGCGTCCAGACGTCAGGTCAGTATATTATTATTACTCGCACACTGATATTAGGGGTCAGGTTAACTTGTAAATCACTACAAGATTTAATATGTTTCATAATCGCTTATTAATTTATTTGAAAATGAATAAGTTGACACGAATCTACAACGCTGTTATATACAAAAATGCATGTTAATATCTATATCTCGTATTACAATGAATTAGAATACGATATATCTTAAACAAGTATTAAAAAACAAAGAAATTAATTATTCACCAAAAAATTATTGACTGATTCTTTTCACTGAAATTGGTAACATAGTTGTTACTCGTAGCGTTATAATGAGATTTATATAGTTAAGATTTATCGTAACCGTTCTCGTGAGAAGCTGTTATACAATTATAACATACAACCAATAAGCCAAATTTAATTGGAAGACAAATTAATTATACCATTTCACATATTCTGTACTGTAATATCAGATAGTGTGCTGTCATCGAAACCTTGCCGCGTGAACAATTTTGGATCGCCGTAATTATTCCACGTCGCCGAAAAATCAAGGCACTGATACGAAAAAATCGAACTTAATGTTACAAAAATATCGCTTGAAGGATTCGCGCTGTACAATGTTGTCAAGAGAAAACGAATTGTTTATAGCATAGGAGGCGGAGATTTTTTTTTTTTCGAAAAATGTAGATCAATAATTATGCCATTTTTACAATATCATCATTCATAAATATTATTATACCTCTAGAATCTGAATAAAAGACGAAATTAACGTAAATATATAATCTTCAAATATTTACATAATATTGGCGTTTGGTAAATATATTTATAATAACACTTAATAAGGCTTTGACGCGTGAACATTCTTCTAGAATAATTGTGAATTAATATAACAAAATACTAGCGGGCCGTCCCGCACGGGTAGACATAGTACTAAATATAGCCTATGTTACTCAGTGATAATCTAGCGTTCTAATGAAAAAAGAATTATTACATTCGGTCCAGTACTTTTTGATTTTATTCCTTACATATAAAAAAATTTTCTCTTTATAATATAAGTTATGATATAATAATCCAGTAATTATATAATAACAGAAACACTTTTAATAAACTCATTATTTTAATAAATGTTTAGTTTTGTTGATAGCTCTCTTTCTATGAGAGGGCGGAGATACGATAAAGCATGAGATATGCAAACCAGTATCCGAAATCGATTAAGCATATTTTATTCTGCATGATCGCGTGATGTACTTTAATTAGTCCGAGGTGTCGACTCGAAAATCAGCGGCAGTACAGTCATTCTTACATTTTCGCAAATCATACTTATTATTTCAATTACGATAAGTATAGGTTTACTTTGAGTTTCTTTTCGGGTTACTTAAATATATTCCATATTTATAAAATGAAATGAAGAAATTTTCGATCAATAATATAAATAGGCGCGAACTTCGTATTCGTAATTACTTTATTTTAAGATATTTTTTATGTTATTTTAAATAAAACTGTTACAAATTGTAAAAAGTGTATCTAGTAGTGTAACTCGTTCGGAGCGGAGAGTGCGGACAGCAATGAATGCGGACTGCGGACTGGGTTGGTGTGTTGGTCGATGGTGTGATGGCGCGGACGGTATCGGCGGCTCCATCTCACGCCCCGTCGCCACGAATCTCACCCCGAGTTCGCCCACTTCGTAGCTTTATCAATGACGATCGCACTACTCATCTATTAACCAAGCTTTACCTACTAAACCAAATGCCGTCGACCTATACAACCCTTGACATTGCAAAAACGGGATCGCATGCCTCGCTTCCTAACCGTTAATGCTATTTCCACCTGTTCCAGTAATAGCTAGTTAATTTGACTGTAGTTTTTACATTAAATATTGTTGTCGTGTAACCACTGAAGTAACAAGAAGGCAATTAATTTATAAATAAGCTTTTAAAGGCAAGTTATGCTTTTAGAATTTTTAATGTACAAATATTTTTTATGCTGACACTTATTATTTATGTCTTGCTTAATGCACTAACAGGATTAATTTATATCAAATGAAATTTATATGAGAATATAGTCATGACTCTATTGAGTTAGTCACTGGGAATCTGGCATTTAATTTGCGACAATATCTAGCCAGATCAGTGAAGCAGCAGAATCTAAATTGCTAAGCCGTTTTATTGGTCTAATCCTAATTTGTTTTTATAAGTCTAGACCTAGACTAGCCTCCTGTTAGACGAGCTAAAAATCCCAGACAAATTTACTTTCACCCGCTAATTGTTTTTAATGGTGCAGTCGTTTGGCTCGATAATAAAATGTCAACATGTCTATCCACATCTAGATTGCATTCATATTTGTCAGACTGAAATGTTATATCTGCTCTTAGCTATTAGTTTTTTCTTTTTTATTTTGTTGCACTCAAGCCTCAGCAAAACGACGGTTAAATTTTAAACTAAAACTGTTATTTAAGCATAAAGCAATTAAGTATATACCCTTTTTGAAATTGCAAATATTTTTATTAGAAAAATAATTTATACGTTGTTCGTTTTCTACAGCTCAATGACTCAGGCCGCTATAATTTTAATTAAACTTATATGTACTATCGTCATGAATTTTATCTATTTTTTTCAGGCAGCCATTTCGTTAATATGATAATTACACGTATTCATGCGATGCCTAATCTTTCGAGCACCAACTATTTGGGCGGTTAACTGAGAACGGACGAACATGACCAAACTATAAAACCTCAGAACTCTAAAATGAAACAAATTTTCGTTAAAAGGTATTGTATCAAATAATTCAAAATAATTGCAGTATTATATGTATGAGTTTTCGACAAAATCATTAAATAAATGACGCGTGTACTGATTTTGACATCACAGTTTCTATCGCCTATCTCGACGTATTTTGTGAATAGGTATAAATAAATGTTCAATTTTTTTAGAAGATTTAACTATAAATATTTTTCTCTACTCGAAAATAAATTTTATTACAATTCCTTTGACGATAATAACAATTGTTGTAAACGTTAAAAAGATAACGAATCTATTAAAATATCTTTAAAATATGACTAATGACTATGTTAATGTCTGACTTTGATGTCATCAAAATTTGCGGTACTCACCTTACATTGATAACGCTTGTGAATTAAGATTATTCTCAGAAAACGTTTTTCCATCCAATGAAATCCGGTTATAGTGAATAAACATTACCGTATGTGTAAATACCGATATTTACTTATCCTTCACAAATTTACAATAGTTTTCGCAAGTTAAAAAATAAATTGACCGTTAATACGTGAGTAATAACTAGTAGTTATCAAATGTTTACATACCATCAAGGCATGTAACACCTTACATTGAGATTATTCTGATAAAAAATGTCTTAGCACTATTAAAACTATGCAACAGGCTGCCAAGGCATCAGGTGCCTGCGTAATTATCAATATCTGATGTAAAAACTGTTTGTATATTATTTACTAGCTGTTGCCCGCGACCCCGTCCGCGTGGACTTTCTATATGAAACTTTAACCCCCCTTCTCCCCTTATAACCCTTTTTTCCAGTTAAAAAGTAGCCTATGTTGTATCTCAGGCTCTAGACCATCTGTTTAACAAATTTCATTACAATCGGTTCAGCGATTTGGCCGTGAAAGTGTCAAATTATAAAAAGTTTCCCCTCGCGTAACGTTTTGGGGGTTGATTTAAAAAAATGTAGCCTATGTCCTTCCCCAGGCTCTAGACCATCTGTGTACCAAATTAGACACAGACAGACAGAAATAGTTTCGCATTTATAATATTAGTATGGAAGTATTAAAATGTTTCGAAAGGAGCGACCAGCTCATTCTGTCTACCAGTATGTAAGTAGATTAAAGAAGCAGACTTAATTTCATACGGTCTAAATGTACTAGACATCACAATGCATCAGCGCTCCGATAAAGTGAAGGGCACTTGGAATTCTCGGATTATTTTAGCCTGTCTTTTTCAATGTCAGCATTTAAAATAATTGCATCACAACTTTAAATCTGTGCTTTTTAAGTATTGTGGTCTCGCATTTCTAGGAAATGCGTATGTTATGCACTTCTTAGAGGTAAATTTGTAATTGTACCATGTGTACTTGAGTTTAAATTGAGTCCAAAAGAAAAAATAATCGATTTTAGATATTGGATTAAAAACCTAATTATATGTTTGAGTTTGAGCATAAAGTTTTCAAAACTTACAATTTTCAAATTGTCAAAGTCAAGACTTTTCTTAAGTACGTTGAGTAGTATGTAAGGTTCATGTGTGAAAGGATATACCCGGGACATTGTCGTATAGTAAATATTGATACACTATAGTTATAGAAGAATAAGTCTAATATCCGCGTAAATCGGTTTTATTTCTGATTATTTTAGGATTCAAGGGTAAAATCACAAAAAAATCAAATAAGTATGTAAAAGCACTTAATATAAACACCCTTCATTATGAATATTACTGAAAGCTCATTATTACTTCAAAAGCTTTTACAGCCAATTATCGAATATCTTTAGAATGGACAATAGGTTGTATATTTATCATCAATAAAGATAATGATGGATTGTTCGTGACTTGTCAAACGGCCTCGCTCTAAAAGAGTAAACAAAATATTATTTTCGTACTTTGAGTTTTAAGAATATACTTACTATCAGTTTCAAGATGAGCTAGGTAGATAATTATATAGTTGTTTTCCTTTTTTTCCAATTACATATGTTAAATTCAAGTGTTATAGGTAAATATATAAGTTCTTTAATACTAATTGCATAATATTATTTAATTAAATGGTCACGTTCAGTTAATTTTAACTTAGTAAGCTTTACGTGTTCAAAAAATCAAAAAGCCTGTGTAGTTCTTAATGGGTGAGTGAGTGAGTGATTTTTAGGTGTAAGTATTCTAATCCCATTGCACTAAATTAGCATCAACTAATACTTATCTGTGAAAGGAAAGAAAATTGCACGGTCCTGTCAGAAATGTGGTCTGATTTTTATTATGAAACAGTTCAATTGTAATACGTATGTGTATATTTTGTGTATCAATCAGATCGCTCACGTCTAGGTACACTAATATGTATTTAATAAACATTAAGTAACATTGAGTAACCTCCAAGTATTTTGATATTTCAACATATAAAATAACAAACAACAGCACTTCATAATATTTCGTATCTATTCAGATATTGGATATAAATGAATGTGATGTATTGTTGGATTTCGATAGGATCGTTCTCTGATGATCGTTGTGACATTGAATGGTTCACGGAATAAGATTGGAATCAGATAGGCCCGGATGTTACTACGATATTATTTTAAAATTACTGTGATCTAAGATGCAAAGCGAATGTTACGAAACCCAAAGTACCTTCATATTTGGTGCAGCTATAATAATGCTTTGTTGTTTAAATGTCTAGTGAGAGCGTACATAATTATTATCTACAAGTCATGTTTGTACTTTTGCAATAAAATTTACGGAGATACAAATTATAAAATACTAGGCAATTTTAGTTTGCTAAAATACAAACAATATGTACTTAAACATGTTCAGTTAAATTTACTACCGATACCTACGCATGCAGGCATTTATGGCCGAAACTAATAATAAAAAGTGTTTCATAAATAATATTACGATACCAGAAAATAATGATTGGTAGGTAATAGTTTGTTTACTTGAAATTTAATTTAACAAATTACCCAATTCAGAGCATTATTCATAAGTTCCGGCTTACGGTAAGTAACTAATCCTGACAAGAGGAAAAGTTAAACATTAAAATCATATAACCAAAGCTGGTTTTACACCAGCATACTAATCACTAATCTTAAATGTTTCTACAGCAATCTTCATTTGAGGATTTATAGAAGTAATTCGTAGGCAAATTAATGCGTCATTCAGCCATAGTGAATGTTTGAGGTGTAGATTTCGGATGAGAACCGCCCGAGGCTCGCGTGGTTCGTTCGCTTGTAAAAATAACGAATAACAATAGAATCTCCGAGCGGTACAGCCCGTCGCACACGTAACTCGATCGTTACTAATCATTTTGGAAGTTTCTTTTTAAATGCGACGTACATTTTGTGTTGCCAATTTAATAAAGTATTAAATTACACTGCAAATATATATGAATAAGAAAACATGACGTTTATACCCATACGAGACAATACTGAGACTGAGAGAAAATAATTAATATGTTTAATTATCATAACATCGTAACATTCAAATATTTCATTGGGTGAATAAATATACTTCTTTATTTTAAAAACTACTAATGTTATAATTATGTTGTGTTCTTGCGTTTTACTAAATCTTTTAATGTAAAAATGCTTACTAATTTTTAATGTGTAATAATTTTGTGTTCGACTGTACAAAGTCCACTCTTTATTTACCTTTTACTACCTACACATTATTTAGTAGAATGCGACGATGAATAAGTATTAGCTAGTGTACGTTTAAAATATAAATTTGTTACATAGAACTTAGCAAACACACGAAAGTCACCAAAAACTTATTTTAAAATCGGATTAATTATTGAATTGTACACTAGAAAAAGCAATTGAGACGCGTTTATTTTTATTGTGAATGCAACGTTCATTAAGTAGATACGTCCGTAAATGTCATATAATACAAAATAGTTTATTGTAAATTACAAACCAAGAAAGCCATATACCATTTCAACGCTGAAACAGCTTACTCACTGTTTGCATCGCGTATATCGATTTAAAAGGACCAATATTGCAATCCTTTTTTATCTCGTCATCTTGTGATACGAGTAATTAAGTTGCCCACCCCGATGCCGCTTTTTGTGTGCACAAGTAATTTTAAATTAAAAACAGTGATATGTCTAAAATGACAAGATATTGACGCGAAGTACGGACAGTCATGTTAATTAACTGTAACGGGGATTGCAAGATTGATAGGGCTTTGACTGTTTTATAATGATTTAAAATCAATTATCATTTTATCTACCTATACTTCTTTCTATCTATACTATTATATAATGAAGAAAGATTTGATTGTTTTTGAAGGATGAATAAGCTTATTTTCGGATAATATAGTTTTGAGCTACATGATGAACGGGATGATCTACTAGCAATATTTTATTTCGAAAAAAGGGTTGAATAAGTGGAAATAGAGAATAAAAGGTACTAGTGCGAATCCGAATGCTAGGTGATAGATACATTTGAGGAAGTCTCAAGTATCAGAGAAATAAAAAAGCAATAGATTAGCCTGGTATAGACAAGTTATGAGAGGGGATGAAAGTTATATAACAATACGAATTTTAGATATAAATGTGGATATTTAAGAAGGGAAAGACCGAAATAGGTATCTATGGACTGCTTAAAAAACGATATGTGTTTGTATAAAACAGAATGGAAGAAAAAAAATGTGCCAAATTAATGGGATAAGGACAGAAAGAAAAATAATTGTAATGTAGGATTTGCTAGTAGGTACCTACATAAGTTTAAATTTAATATAGTAGGTATTGGTCACGCGAATACAGCTACTAAACCATTTTCAAGCGTTATCCAACGAACATTTATTTTGTAATCTTAATATAATAACAATATTGCACTAATCATAATACACTTTTTCGTGCTGGTCATCAATCTTCATTTCCGCGTATAACCGGTGTGGGCGCTTCGCGATTTATTTTATATAAAGTGAAAGTAGTGTCATTACTGCTCATCTGAAAAGGGAATATTGTAGTTTGCATCACACTACACATTACACGTTTTTTTAGACGTTAGCTTAGGGTTACACTTTTAATTTACTTACTTAAAACTTTATCATGCTTGTAACTTTGATTTTGTTTTTTTTAATATATTTATTGGCCACTAAAATCAAATGAGATAATGAATACATTTATATTTTAAGTGATAGTGGAAAGGGAATTATTCAATTAATACTTATCAAAATATGTATTTAGGTACTGTGTTGTAACTGAAGTAGATGCCGATTTAAAAATGCAAGAGTACCTTTGAGTTTTCAAGTGAAATTTGTTGAATCACACGCAAGTAAAGACTTCACAAGTGAAACATACAGCCAATGAGTCAGATTATATCCTTTTGTTAACCGAACACAATTATTTAGCAGTTGCGAGCGGCGCGATGCTATGTCGGCGCGGCCCGTGCCGGTGCGAGCGCCTTTCACCGCGGGTCGTAGGTCAGGGCGCGCTCAGGTGCTCCGCCCTCGGCCGCATTGCCTCCAGCCCCCCTCTGCCCCTCCCGCCCCTCCGCCGCGACACCCCGCCACCCCGCCACCGCGGCCCGCTCCTCGCACCCCTCGCCCCACTTCACCACCCTCCACCCGCGCTAACGGCCCGCCACCATTGCCCTATTCAACTGTCGTCACTCCAGCTACATCGCCGCCGCTGGGAACAACTGCGCTTATGAATTATTCCACCGCACCGCTCATTGAAAACAATTACAAAACAATACAAATTCATATCATAAATTTTAAAGCCCTTTGTAAGCTTTAAATGCTACATGGCTTTTACTTGTTCGCTGCTACGATAATTGGCTCCGTAGATAGCCTTTCATAAACAAACGAAGCTATTATGCATATTGTATTTAGGTTCCACAATTCTTATGATTAAATAACATAACCGAAATGAACGTGACAGACACGCGTTTAAGAAATACGTAAATAAGTTTAGAAATCTTCAAGTCACTCAACGACATTAACACGATAATTTCCTGTTACTAAAGATAATGAGCGATTCAATTTGTGTAAGCACAGTTTGTTGCGTATGGTTTGCGTGGCGTGTTAGGTGCATCGTTAGGTTAATTCGGCCGCGGCGGCGCGGAAGCCGAGTATAGCGAGCTTTCGGTGGTTCCCACGGCGCCCCCGCCCCGCGCGCCCGCCGCGCCAGCCGCACCCCCGCGAGGCCCACGAGAGCTGTTACACAATGAGAGGTGAACGCGGATCTAAGCAATCGCTTAACCTCGCCCACTGCGCCTCCATACTAGTGCACTATCGATGTGCTTTTGATTACACTATGAAAGCTAAACTCTCATAATGTACAGCGTTTAATGTACCAATCCCTTAATGCGCGATATTTGTAGCTTTAACTTTACTGTACTTAAATACTATAAATGCACTTACGAAATTCACGAGTAAATTGCAACTTAAATACACAAATAAGTACCTTAAATTATTATGTGAAGTCAAGCCATTATATTACTGAAATATCGACTGTTGCGTGTTATTATATTACCTATACCGAATTATTGCTGATCTCGGCTCAAGTAACCGATACGGATTTCTTTATACAAAGTTTTAGTATACAGGTAAATTGTATAACTTGATTTCGTTTTTTGTTTTATTTTTCCTTTTATTTGAATTTGAAGGACATAAATTAGCACTAGTATAAGTATTTTAATTCGTCGTAGCATATACAAAATATGTATTTTTATTTTTATATAAAATTCGATAATATTACTTGTATAACGTAAAAATGATGATGACATGCCAATTTTAACAAAGAAACAGCTTGCATAAGCGCACATGATCAAGTATAGATAGTGTTCAATTAGAAAAATGAACTGTCACATAAGTCAAAATCAGATATTGTGTGCCGCGGGCGGTGGGCAGTGATGAACACTTTCGATTCCGGCAGGTCGCCGGGGTCTCGAACGATCTTTTTGTCCAACACTAGAGATGCACGCGACGTACATGATTATATTCGACGCGCATAATTATGCTGTCACATCGTCACTTGATGGCTAGTGAAAGCGAACTGTACTCCTAATAATAGAGGAAAAATATACGCTAATGAGAACCCGCTAACGGTCTCCGTGGAATTAAAATATATTAAAACTACAAACTGTATGACTAGTTTCATTTTGTTAAGCTAGGCTTTAATATAAAATAATATCTAGCCTAATAGATGTTTAGGTATATCTTAAAACCCATTATTAAGTAATTTTATTTAAGTTAATTTAAATATTTAAATTAAATTGCCGCCAATATCTGTTAATTAGCATGTTACGATGTTAATAATTATAGAAACGGAAATCGATCACATTTGAATTTTGTTTTGATTATTATAAAATATGATAACTTTGACGTGTCAGACTCGGACAGGTCTGTGGAAAAAATGACCCAAATGTTATAATTGAGGTAAATCGTGTGCAGATAATGTTTAATTAGGTACATTGGAGCTGTCGATGAAGGCATAAACGAATCAGTTCCGGTTATGGAATGGCCTGGTCCTCCTTGAGCGCCACTGGCTCCGACCGCTACAATCTTATAGATCATCGCTTTTATTATACAAGCTCGGATAAAACCTCTTTACGTTTTCTTAACGAGTGATAGCTTGCTTTTGTAACTACTTATGTTGTTAAAGTTTTTTATTAATTTTCGCTAGCAATAAATTGAATAAATTTATAACTTCTACCGAAAAGTACTTACGTATTACGTGAACCTTATCATGTAAATAATATATAAAAACCAACAACTTGAAAATTATAATTGAAAAATTATTAATTGAAATAGTACTGAACACAAAAGCTTCCCAATAGACTTTGTGACAATGTTTGCTAATTGCAAAAAAAGTTATATACTGCAATTAATTGTAGTAATACCTCTTCACTTCCTTTTGGCAAGAATATTTCAATCGAGCAATCCGTTCTAACAATTTGTACCGTACATACTACATATGTGTAAAGAAGGTAAAGTATCTAAATTATGACATTTCGACGGATTGAAAATTACCTTTCGATTTAAAAAACGATAATGAAATTTAATTCACCAAAAGAAAATTTTTAGGGTTTCGCATACAAGGGGTAAAAAACGGAACCCGAAAAGATATCGTTACCTGTCCGTCCGCTTGTTTTAAAATTTTCACAGATGATGCATTCCCGTTGCCGCTGTATCAAAGAATTCTAAAAATTAAAGTTAAGTAAACATTAAAAGGGCTTTGTTCGCCTTTATCGATAACGGTATCACCGTTGTTAATACGGACGATATTATCTAATAATAATTAAATTAAATTAATATTAAGTGCAAGACAAAAAACAACTTTTTTTTCCATTTTTTGCTAAATAATGATTGAAATATTCAAAGAATTTCGATTAAGCTTTAGCTAACTATAACAACAAATAAATTAGGTATCTTTCCATAGTTATGCATAATGGTAGTGAACCCTCCATACGCGAATCGGAGTCGCACTTGGCTGGTTTATTTAGTGTCTTAAGCTAATCTAGTATCTGAAAAATATAAAAGAGACTATTTATTTTTTTTTTAAATATGTAGCATGAAAAGGGTCACGTAATACTAAATGGACATAAATAGCAATTATTATGAGTTAATAGAAAAAAACTGACATATGACTAACATACGGTTAACGATTAATTAAAATAACTAGATCAAAAGCTATTTAAAAGTTCACTTTAATCATGGTTATTCCATGTCGTCTATATATCATAATAATTAATACAACCAGCCTGTTTAAACCGAGTCAAGAAAGGACATAAGTAGTTATAATCACTGAATTTAAATATGCTGCATTCAAAAGAGGTATTCAATCATAAAAAAGTAAATAGAGCATTTCCTCTCAGTGTATAATAACAGATAAGAGTGAGTCGGCGGAGAAATATTTTAATGTATTTATTCCTTACACGTGTTTATCATACTTCGTGGTATCTGTCTCTGGAAGGCCAAGGAAAGTCAGATATTATGTATATGTACTTTGAATATTTCTACAATAAATATTTCAGTAAGCAACCTACGAAATCAAGACTGCTGCTTGCATTTTCTCTTTTTCAGTGAATGAAACAGAACGGGCTGAATATAGATATAAAGATTTAATGGTTAAAAACAAAAAAGGAAGCTACAATATAGAAGAAAGACAACATAATATAATATATTATGTATCGTCCTAGATATTTATGTAGCACACATCGTAAATTTTTTCCTAGATACTCATAATATAATATTTTTTATTAATTTTAAGGCTATATTGTGACATAACAATGCGAAGTGGCTATTTAAATAGATATCCTGTTAATGGCTCATATAATAAATTTGTTACGTCCAAACGACACAATGTAATATATATACTGCCACTCCTAAAATGCAAATAAATTAATATCACTCAGAGAGATCACTAACTCTAATATAACAAGTGAGAATCAAACAATACTTTGATAGTTTCCATTTTGGTTTATAAAATAACTAACAATTGCATCAGAAATGTTTTTTGTTATTCTTAAGAGTAGTAAAATGTTTTGTTTTCTCGATACTAAAATATTGTGCCTAAATAGGTATAGGTAAATACGATGCAACGGGCAACCTACACGTTAATTCCAATCTGTGTTAATTAATTTAGGTCTAGAGCTAGAAAATTCTAGATTTTTCTAAATGTTCTAAGTAAGTATATAACAAACTTATTAATTTTATTTCTAACTGAATACGAAATGGTTTAATACGTATATTTTTTTATTGAAAATGTTCGGCACGCTTGCTTTTTATTACGTCTTCTCTTTATTTGCTTTGTTAGCAATACGTTCTTTTTATGTTTCATAGTACATAATGTATAAAATAAAACTGTTATTAGTCAACTGTAATAAAAAGAAGTTAATACATATCGTAGATCAAAGCGGCCATCTCATACATTAATTTATGAGATAACGTAAGTAAGATTGATAACATATGAATCGCTACCTACTTCCTCTGCGAACAATAGCATAGTATGAATGGCCGATATATATTATGCAACATAGTTATCGGTGAAGTCACATTGTTTATCTGATTCCTACTTAGAATATTGCACGTCACTTAAAATACATATCTACGAAGCATGCGAGGGCCATTATATAAAAATGCTATTCATAAATCAATTGATGAAATTAGGAGCACGCGACAGCGTGGGCGGGATACAGCCAAGACTGTCGTTTGAATTCAAACATCTTGCATACTGTTCTTGTTTCTTATTTATGGATCCAAGCATGGACATTAAGGCTATCGAAGAGTCATCATTGCTATATAATTGACTACCGTCGGTAATCGAATTACGTTTTTCCTTTTACATCCATCTGTGATTTTATTATTTACTTTGTTTCTCAATACTTATATATAAATATATATTTTATAAAGCATTTCATTAGTTTGAGATGGTTGAGATACGTATATATCCATAATATATGAGAAAGAGGAACAAGAAAAGGTGGATCTTCTTATGAACATCTATTTTACTGGGTCAATGACCAAGCGAACACATTAAAATTCATTTAAATATTACATAATCGAAAACAAACTCATAACCTAGATGGAGCATGTCAAAACAAAAGTCTATTTGCGATATATTTTGTATAGAATGAATATGTATGATACTTTCACTCGAAGGTAAGGTTAAACACGGTTGTGATATTGCTTCTGAGCGCAGACTAATGGTCATTTGTAATTACACCGCAATGAGTGTCTCACTATAGTCACTATTTGTCACAATTTCATTCCCATACAATAACCGGACACGACATCATCTCGCTATGATTTATAACATAATTAATGATATCCGTATCATGTTGATGGAACGTCACACCTGATCATATGAGAAATATGTTACGCGTTACTTCTAACGCACAAAGAGGTAAATTCACATAAATTATTGTTCATAACGATAGTAAAAACAACAAGCCGACTAGTCATAAAAGCAACGATACAATCAACAGAAAGTAATAAAGTATTTTAAAGTTGTCGCAAACAATTAACACCTATATACTAAAATTTCTATTAAAACTAAAATCCAAATGCCTTATGTAAGGAGTAACTGCCTTAAACATGTAAAATATAATTTGGATTGGTTCCATATCGCTTTGTTCGGTAGCAATATTGAGCAAATCACATTTTCATAATATTTAGAATATATTTTTATAATTTTCTTATCATTATTATTAATATTTCTTACATAATTTGGATTTTTTTTGTGTTGTATCGTTTATTGGTCTACATCTCTGTAAATTTGTATATTGATATTAATTACTAGAAAATACTGATCATAACATAACATCTATTAGATTATCATTATGAAATAACTAAGTGCAATTGTAATAGTTGGATTGTAAGCGTTAAAGGCTTTACGTTTACACTACGGAACCCAAAAAGGATACGAAAAACAACGTTCCGTCAACAAAGAAGCCACGCGGCTGCATTATATCATCAGATTTCACTCGTTAAACAAAATTGTATTATGCAACGTAATATTTACTATCGGTACATACTATTTTTACTTCCTTACAATCTATAAAAAGCACTGACACCCGTCAGTGGGCAAATATGAAAAGTTAACAACAGATGCTAATATTTTTTATTATGCTTTATTTTTACTCTAAGCAAATAAATAAAACAAAGTCTTTCTCAGAGGAAAAGCGTAATATTGAATCGAAGCAAACTTTATTGAAGATTAAAGTTCAATTAATAAATCTTTACACGTAACATACCGAAGCTAAGCGAAGATTTCATATAGCCAGCTATACGTATTAACTTCTCGTTTATGGTAATGCAACGTCGTCTGCCCAGCGTCCATCCACTAGACATGCTTATGAGTCGTGTCAAAGGGTCATCGACTGGCTCCCAATCTCTATGACATCAGCTTCACTAGTGATTACAAAATACTGATACACGCTCACGTAACTCGACAAGTGTGCTAGGCTTTGCGGCATCTATACAAATTTGTACAATCGATGATGACAAATCATAATGTTTCGATATCCGCCATACCACCCAATACGAGGAAAACGCAACTTTATATGAACGTTATCTTACTGATTTCTATCAAATTTCTATCAACAAGGAGTGACAAAGAAGTGTCTGAGAATGTTATATTGAATACTCAAACCCATTTTTAATAGTAATTCAGTGAAGTTTAGTTTCAGGTAATACCTGTGTAGACAATAGTCTACACTCTTTATCGTAAACATATTACAAATGTTACAAAATATACGATTGGGCACAATCTATTAAATAAATAAACCTACCCTACCTTAGCTTATTTGCTTACATTATTCATAGTGATTAAAACATACATTGCAGTATAATACATATATTTTATATAAGCAATTCAGCCTAAAGGCAGCTCTTTACAGGCATCATAATGATAGAACTTAAAAAGCAATCAATCCCTTCTCTTTAGCAACACCAGCAAATTTTATCTTCAATGACTCGTAAAATCTTGAGACTCTCACTGATTTGGCGTTATGAAATATTTTTAACGATGCCTCATTTGCTTATAATTATCATTATTTTTCATTCATCTTTAGTTTAGAATAATACAACGTATACAGAGTGCAACCATGAAATCACCAAATACATGAAAGCATTTAGAACTTTTTTCTGTTGTAAACCTACAAAAGCGATAGACTGTAAAACATGTTGTTAAATTTTTCGGATTACAATGAACAAAATTCTCCAGTTTAGAACATAGCAACGGATAGTCTAAACATTATTTGAACTTGCTTAATCCTTCAAATTAAATTTCCTTTAAATCATATGTAAGTATTGCTATGCGATCGCTCAGGTTTAATAGATAAAAACAAGTCGTTAAAATTACCTGCATCTCATAAAACAAAACACATTTAAATATATGCAGAAATATCCTTGAGAGGATATTTTGTAATATAAACGGACCAAATCTACACTTTTAGTATAAAATGTGTCCACCACGCGACCTCTAAATGTACGATTAATATGTTAATTTTCTCGCGTGTTGAAATCTTGTCTTGAGACATAATACATCCAGATCGTCTGTATCTATGCTAAAAATAATTTAGTTTATCAACGAAATATTTATGCAGGCTCTTGAGATCTACTTTCATTTAACCTTGCTTTTTTATGGGACAAGCCCGCCTCCCGTGTATTGTGCCGTCAAGAAGTTATGCATAAGCACAGTTGCGCGCTTTAAGGACGAGATCGGAAACTTGTAGATTACAAATAGGTAATACCATTTTAATATCCTGATCATGCATTTTTTTCAACGAATGGATGGCCTTGTATTCTTTACCTGGGGTATATGTAGGATTGATCTCACAAGAAATTTAAAATCGGAGAATCATAAGAAGTTTAGTATTGAGATTTTTAGCTATTGGTCAACTTAAACAGAAAAACTCTTGAAAAATTGTTGAGCTTTTCTGAAGCATTTAACAAAAAAATATAAAAGAAATATTAGTATCTATATTATGCGGATTAATGCATCAGGCATATAAATAACAAATAATAGCATTAATGGTGGCGCAAGTTAAAAAAAATAGCTGCATCATTAAAAATATAAAGTGTCCGTGTGGCTACAATGGCGTGTAGGCAGATTTGTCTCACAATCACGCGACAAGCTTCCATATTTATTTAGCCAGTGTCAAGTAACTTACCGGTTTCATAGAGTGGGCCGCGCTTCACAGCTCGCTAATTTGCATAGAATCTGTTACAAACTTCTGAGTATGTGGTTCCATAAAAACTTACAATAAACTATAAGCTCTTCTAGGAATTTTTTACATGTGATATTTACATATTTGCCGTTGAATATATCTGACAAGATTATATTTTATGAAAAAATGAAATAATTATTTTGAAACTATTCGAAAAAAGTAGAAAAGTCTGCTAATAATATTTATAATAGGTAGTATTCAAGTAACCAATCCCTATTGGTTCATAATGTATAAATTCCTAATTTGAAAATAGATATCTTTCTTAGTCAGTGGTGACATACAACACGTAGTGCAAAAATCCCGAAATACATTATAAATCACTTAAGAACGCTATTCCATTGGAGTCCTGACACGGCCAACTTTTCATAGGTACTAGATTTGACTATTTTGGCTTTTTAATATAAGTGCTGGATAAGAAAGAAAACTAATTAACCTAAAAATGAAAAATAAACTACCTAAGAATAACTTTAATATTAAAAAATAGGACGGGCTTAAAGCTGATGGTAATAAATAGTAATTCTTATAGTCAAGAAAAAGGTTACCGTAAATTAACAATATACCGCTCTAAATACATTTTAAATAATTGATTAAAGAAATATGGTACCACAGACGTACATGTTGCACGCTATCTGTAATAAATGGTGTATTCTTTTTATTTTTATCCATGGCGCAATATATATCCAGCAGCTGGCTAGTAAGATATAAAATAACTTCTTGAAGTAAAAGATACAGGGCAACCTTGAGGTAAAGTGGATTGTTCCGGGTTCTTCCAGCCAACCGGTTGTCGCGTCTCTGCAGCGAACTGCACTCACTTATAACTTGCAGCATTATATTATATTACACACCACAATATAAATACTTACCTTCACTTAAAATATGTTTTTAATTTTTTTTCTAAATGTAAGTAGTTGTCATAAACTCTTATAAAAATTAATAAGCTTCTTTAAATCCAAGTTTAACGTAGATAGTTACGTAGACTTAGCTGCTTTGTAGACCTTATAAATCAAGATCCAGCAAATTAAAACAGACCTAAAATAGATTATGGAAAATCACTTATTACAGAAAATGATCGAAGTTCCTGTCCTGTGAAACAATTCGAATGTTGTATAATAGAAGGAGGTTTTTAAAATCAACGGAATGTTACACTTGCTTTGTATAATAATAACTATGGATGACATAGTTAATTCAATATATCATTTTGTCAAAACTTTACTTGAATTAAATAAATAACTTGAATGCCTCCGAGTACGCTAAATTACTTTACATTTATTGAGTTTTCCCACGCCATAAATCTATGCAAATGAAATCCACACCAGGAGTGGCCTGAGCTTAGTGTTAAATAGACCTGGTCGGCAACCCTTATAGGATTATCACACTGACTTGTTTATTATTTAGGTTTTATAAAAAAAAAATTATTCACTTAACTTACCGTCATTTTTTTAGAGGTGAAGTATGTTGGTACGTCGTTAATTAAATTTTATATTAATAAAACTTGTATAGATACTATACGTCTAAACTACTAACTACCTACTTGCAAATACTTGGCATTGCCTAAACATTGAGGAAGTCATTGGGTTTTTTGTAAAAAGCTTACAGAAAAACAGGATTTTCTATTCGAATCAATACTTCGAGTATTGTAAAGGCTTTAGCCAAAGCTCACTAACACAAAGTACTATAAGTAATACGTAACTACAAGTATTATATACATTTTTTTTAATATACCCACTCATACTTCAATTAATACTTAACTATGTATGCTTTATTTTACTTCTTGGGATATACACAAGCCTACAAAATACATAGCAAACAACAAGCAAAGAAGTTTATTTAATGAAATTTAAACGTTTATGAATTACAATGTATAAATGTATATTAAAACAATTTTCTGATTAATACAATTTCCGTATATATATTACTAGTAATCGTAAGTAAAAACAAGCACCAACAAAATATCAATAAAAACGCATTCTACTTCGTTTGTATGAAAAGTGAAAAACAAAAGTTATTTATTTTCTTGCAAATCAACTCGGAATGTCCTTGTATGTTTTAACAGGTTCTGAAACAAGCACCGCGTCCGCTCGGTGTTCCGACAAAACAAACCAAACTAAGGCTTCTTACATATTCGTTACAACAATAATTATTATATTTATCACATGTTCGAAGTCATAGTAAGTTTGTTAGAATTTCAATAAAAGGTTATCCAGATTTCGACCTAGATATTTTTTATCTATTATTTGAGTACTTATTAAATTCATTTACGACTTCTCCTATGTATATAACATGGCATAATCATGCTATGTTTAAGGCAAAGTTTGGTAAATAATTATTCCAATTAGATACGAAAATCGGAGGATGTTTCAATCCTAAGCAATCATTTGTTTAGATAAGATGAATATTAGCTATATTAGTATAGACACAGTGGTTTCAAAAAAGCTGGTTCGATTTTCTCATTTAATATGTTACTACGTAAATTATATTATTTTTCTGCATGAGTTATGTTATAGGTTATTGACTTCTAAAATGAAAATAAATCATAATTAACGCCAATATTAAAAAAAAGGGATTTGTTATATTGTACATTCAAAAATAAATTAACGTATCGGATTCATTAGAAATGACTAAAACTCAAGTTAAATTTATTTCTAATAGGCCAAGTACGCATATTATGATTCATGGTTATGTCTTATGTGCATATCTATAATGTAGGTACTAAAAAACGACTCACTGTGTATAATACATAACAAGTGATAACGTTCATGCCCTAGTTATCATTCATATACATTCATATACAGAGTAATAATTGACAAAACCGAAATGACACTGGAAATTATATACAAACATTTTGTTAGTTGTATATAGAAAAATCAAGGTAAGGGCAGATAAAAAAAAATGTATGAACATCACTCACATAAAAAATAACTTATGACTGCTAAAATATTTTATTGAATTTAGCAATATATTTAAAAATAATTTTAATAGTTGAATAAGGCCATTGCTCGGTACTTAATGCAGATATATTAACTAACTAACATTAAAATTTTGTCATTACATTTTTCGAGAAAAGCAAGAAGCACGACTTGAATATAAATTGTTGCGATTTATTATGTTTTATGATTTCTTTAACTTTGGATGAGAGTAATTTGCTAGTTATTTCGATATAGTTTCATGTTGTTCCTCTATATTTATTTGAGATTTAGAAATTTCATCTACATTACAAGCTACGTCAGAGTCAGCATTTAAATTATTTTTTGGACTAGTATCAACTGCTTCAGTCTCTATATTATTTTGAATATCTTCTGTTTGAACAGAATCGACTTTCACAACATCCGTATCAATAGGATTCGTTTCTGCCTTGGCTACCTCAGGTACATTTAGCTTTTCCAGATTTGGTACTTCTATGGATATTGTTTCATTATCACTCTCTTTAACAGCTTCTGGCAACTTGTTTTCCTCAAGAGGTTTGAAAATCTCTTGAAGAGACGAAACCTTCTTTTCAGTTGGTATTATTCTATTCAAATATACCAAAATATCAGATAAAGAAACAATTCCAATAAGTTTTCCATCCTTATTTACTAATAAAAGTCGATGACTCTCTGTCCTTACAATAACTTCTAAGGCCTCATATAAGGTAATACTAGAAAGACATTTTTGTAACTTTTCTTCCCAGTCTTTCTTTCTAGTCCTCACTTCACCCAGGGGTAGTGATAAATTAGAATACAATTTCTCTGTTACCAGATTCAATACTTCATATTTAGCATATACGTCCAAAAGTATACCGTTATCATCTAATACAGGCAAAGCAGAGACATTATTATCCAATAAAAGCTGAAACGCTTCTTTAACAGTGACAGTATCTGTTACTGATATTATGTTCTCGTATGTTCCGATGTTTAAATCTATTATTTTTTTATGGAAAAATGTTAGTTCCGGAAATTCGTTTAAGTATACAAATAGAAATCTTAATATCCTTTTGTGTGATAAAATGTATAACACATCGCCAGAAATTGGATCAATCATTAAAAGTCTATGTACTCTGTGCTTAATCAATAAATTTATGGCTTCGTGTAATGATTGATCTGGACCAATGTAGCACAAAGGCTTACGTGTATCGCGTAATAGTTTTCTCCAATTATGAAGTGTGTGACCTTCTAAATCATCCATTGATATATTTTCCGTGTCAAGATGCAAGAGTATTCGTATAAAATCAGTTACTGTTATCATACCCACCAGTAACTTTTTATTGGCATCCCATAAAGGTGCTGAACGTATACCGTGTGAAATTAAAGTGGGGAAGGTCTTTCTAACTAAAAATTGCGTGTCAAATATTATCACCTTGGCAGATTTTGGTAATATTTCGTAACATCTGTGGTACTTAAAAAAATTTAATAAAAGCCTTGTTTTGTCCCTCCCTCCTAATGATATTTGAACAATTGATAAGTATGGGTCATATTTCGGAAGTCCGCGTATCTCTCGAAATAACTGTTTCGCTTGAGTAGGATCTAAAGAAGCATATGAATTTTTGTGATACGTCGGAGAAGTTGTATCTAATGAAGAACGCCGTATTTGCTTAGTTGCCTTTTTCTTACTTGATTCTGGTGGTTGATCTGTTGTAGAAGGTTTGCCACGGAATATATCCATTACCCTTGTTATTGGACTATACTTTCGAGATGAAACTCCCGTTACTGTATAATAGTATTTTTTATGAGACTCTTTAGATTCACCGGCACTATTTTCATCCTTTGGTGTATCGGGAGATTCTGCAGATTTAGGTGGTTTAATATTTTGAATCAGCGACTGATGCTTTTTAGCATCACTCTTTCTACGAATTCGAAAAATATCAAAAATTGAACTTCTTGGGCTAGTTGATGTTCCATGAAAAGTTTCATATTCCTTTTTTGTTCCGGTATCTCTTTCAGCACTAGAAGGCCTTGATGTATCCGCCGATTTATCTTTAAAAATTGATCTTACATGAGGACGATGTGACTCTGCGCCACGTGTACCAAAATGAACTGTGTGTATATTACTCTCAGGTAAACGGCTACTTCTTGGTTCTTGATCATCAGAAGTGGAAAGTTTAGTTACTACAAATTTCTTTTTTTCACCCACAACCGTCTGACTCTCTTTTTGTGAATCAGAGTGCATTTTTTTCTGTCTATGTTTTTTAGATTTTCCATGTTTAAAGGGAGATTCAGCGGAAGCTGACTCATTTTCTAAAATCGGATCCATTATATTTTATTTCAATATTTAATATTCCTCTATATTTCTTGAGCACCATAATACTGAAGACGACGTGTCAATACCTGTAACAAAAATGAGTTATTAATAATAGTTAAATAAACATACGTGATCACACTACCAGAATCGTTGAAAAGAAAATAGTCAAAAATAATTACGTTCCTAATGTAAACTCTTTTAATGTTATTTATATACTTAAACAAAAAATATTTAATGGTCTGTTGCCAAGCAACAGGTCCCACTACAATAATGCAGTAATTTAATGCACCATTTTTCAAAAACATGTAAACAATAAATAAATATAATATGTTTGATTATCTTAAAATGTATTGACATATAACGACAAACTTCCTTAGAAAAAAATCGAGGTAAATACATATATTCAGCAATTTACTAATCAATACTAGATAGAAAGGCGACGAGCCTAAACACATTGTTACGTAAAGGCATTGCCTACCTGATTTACGTTCGCATTTCATCTTCATAACCACTATAATAATTACGTTACGTCAAAACAAGCCACTGAATCGTTATTAACAGGAAAACCTTATGGAAAAATATTTTTTAAAACATCGCGTGATATTGGTGCCGGATTCGTGAATGGGACGCCATATTGTTTGGCAGACGGGGTGCGGAGACATCTACCGACAGGCGCATAGTCAGTGAAATGTTAGGGAATGTTGAGGGTTTTAGAGTACTGTAATTTTACGCAAGATGTCATTCTAAAAAATATTCAACTATTTATTTTCTATAAGAAATATCTATATAATCAGCAATTATGTTATTAATATAATAATAGGAATTTGACAAATAAAATTCAAAATATTGAAAATAATTACATACATAGTAAGTTGTAACACAAGCAAATAAAAATAAGGAACAATAAGTGAACACAAAGTGAGTTAGTATACAGTAAATTAAAAAATTATTCCCATATTTTATTACATACATATTATATTGTCATTTTAATTTTTAAATGTTTTAATTGCACTTGATGGTAGCTGTAATTTGAATTTAACTCAATGAAGTTTGGGTGTCTAATATTAGTTAAATAAATTTGAAAAATGTTAGCATAAAGTTTCGTTATTCGTAACATGTCTTCTAAAATTAACTACGCTATCACGCATGCGTTAACATCGGTGACGTGAAGTGATGTCAGAGATTTATTACGTCATTATTTTCCGTGGCGGGGTAAACGATGACGCAGTATAGCAGAGGGGAGAGGAGAGGTAGTGATCGATTCGTTGGAAGTGTTAATAATATTCGTATCATCTAGTGACGCTCGATTAAAGAAGCTCGGGAATAGAAACGGCCTTTGAATATACACGGGTCGATAGCTCACGTGCACTATAATATATACATAGGTCAGGGGTTCATTAAAGATTTAATAAATTGTGACATTCTGATGGAAGAAGCAATTAGTTGACCCGTGGTGAGCTTTACTCGTGAGACAGAACACTGAAGGGCATACTATCCTGATATGCTAGTTTGTAAACACAGCTATAAAATTTAGTTACAAATATACGACGAAATATGTAGTAAGTGTAATCAAATTCTTGCCTTTATTTTGTAATAAACATAATGAGTAATGACTACTATTCGTTTAGTCGTATATCGTAAAAAATATGTAGATAGGTAGATAAAACTGCGATTATGCATTAGTATTTGAAGAGCTAAAATATACATTTGTATAAACATTCTTATTAAAGGATAAAACAATGAATCTATAATATAAAAGGAATCGTAAAATGTGTTGGTAAGCGCATAACTCGTTAACAGCTGAAACGATTAACATAATAATACGAGGATGGTTTCTAAGTAAAAAAAATGATAGGCCGGCTAGTAGAGAATAAAAATCTTCCTCGATGTATTCTTAGTTTAATAAAATTGTTCGAATTTCAGAATCTGAACTTCAAAGAGAAGCATATAATAGGTATCTTACTCGTATACAATACGTACTGACAAAAATTTAGCTCACGTCATGTACTTAATCCATATGTATACGATCGTCAAAGATTTTTTAAGGTAGTACCTACTCAAAAGTAATCCATAAAGTCTTATATACAAGTGCTACTCATACTTTGCGATAAGATAAGAATGAAAAGATTTCTTTTAGCGACACTTACGCAGTATCTTAATATTAAATTGATCTGTGGATTTGATATGAATAATTATTTATTGTCATTTTATATAATGCAGTTATAGAATTTTACATAAAAAATATTAACAGATAGAAGTGTTTGTTGTTGTATGAATCTATTGCTATTGATTAGAGAACAGAAAGTTTAAAAATTTTAAATAACATAATATATCCGATATCAGTGCATAATTAGGAAAATATTTGCTTATTCTTACAACTGCTCAAGTGAAAAACTAAATCCATCATTGTACAGTAGTTACGTTCTGAATCCGATAGGCAATAATTAGGTATTTGCATTGACCTCAATATCTCTGTTTTTAAATGAACTAATAAATACAGAATGTTAAGGCCAATTAATACCAGTTAATAGAACCGTACATACAATTTCAACCAAAATATAAAAAACGTGTTACTGGTGGGTTATATTTAAAAATGAAAAAGAAATAAGATATTGTCTTTCAAATAGCCAACACCTGATAATTTTACGTAGATAATACTAGCTCCATGGTTAAAAAAACAGGTCATTTCATACATACATAATTATTATGAAAAGGGAAAATTTATAGGAAATTAGATATTTATGTGTATCCATAAATGTATAGGTTTAAACGTGGTCAAGAAATGAAAATATACGATACTACTCGTTTTAGTAGGTACATATTAGTACAAAAATGATGTGGTAAACTATCTAATTCGTATTTATTTATATCACAGCTCGGCAGCAACATAACCTCAAAATGTGACTATTTGTCTTGCAAAATAACATACTCAAAATAAACTTACTATAAAGATCATTACGTAGAACTCCTTTCGCACTGAGTATTTGTGAACAATACACACACACTACTACAATGTGCATCATGCACCCGTCGTTTCTACCTTTAGAGAAACATAACGCGTTTAGTCAGCAATTAAATGTAACACAATCTTGTTTCACTGGTAGTTCGCTTGTATATAATTCTTGAACACTATTGAAGAATACACAGCTATGTTAATAAGGGCGGCCATGTTCAATTAGAACAATTTACAATAACGCACAATATTCAGACATTGGAGCTCACGGCATTCGTCGCGTTCACGTTATTATAGTCGCGCGGGGAGCAGATGCCGCTGCGTTCGCGCTTCGATAATACAGTTCGGCTCACGCACACAACGATACGTTGTCCATACGCAAGCAATCTGAAATAGTGTGTTTTAAACACATGACGCGCGTTACGATCGACTTCTAAACAAACCGCTGATAAATAAGGCCCTTATCATCGTACATCGTAGAAATTATGTCAATGAAAATACCTATCTGATTATAATATTACCCAATTATGTTGCAGCAAAAATAAACATGAAAATTAGATTAAAATAATCACAATTTTTGGAACGAAATTGCGAACTTTGCAACTTCATCAAATTATATAATTATTAGGTAATATTTTCATTTTTTCTTAATTTTTTTAATAAAATTTTATTACAATTCCGTTTCATTTGGGAGTCCTTTGACACATCTTAAGTTTTTATTATAAGTTCATTTACTGCTTACATACTATTTACCTATTATTAAAAGAGTTCCGCTTCCGCTAGGGTATTATAATTAATAAGTATGGAGTTCTACTATAAAGCTTTTATAATCATTCTCAAACAAAGTCAATTTCTTCAGTCTGTTCCTATATATGCTTAAATCTTTGAAAATACCCAAACTATTTTCATGCGGTTTTTTATCAGATACTTAGAATGATTCAAGAGGAAATTTTGTGGTTTTTAAGTGCATGCATGCGGGTAAAACCGCGTGGCGCAGTTAGTTGCTAGTATGAAGTATTATTTTAATATTAAAAAATAGAATACTTTATAATTAACGTACCTACATTTTATAAGTATTATTTGTCGCCTATGCTAATTTTATATCGTTAGCAATGTCTTTTTATCTTGTTTTTATAGTCCTCCAACTTCGCAAAATGAAGAAAAAAATCACTTCAAATCACAGACACACCTACGCATGACATTAAATAGCTTCTAATAAGCTGTAAGAACTATATATCTTTAGTAAGTTTTCTTTGATTCAATGAGCATGGCCTTATCATACTTTGTATTATAGATTAATAACATAATTTTTCGAGTGAGGTATAAACAGGGACAAGGAAAAGTCTACAAAGCGAGCTCATCCATATGCCGTTACAACTAGATCAATTAGAAGTAAGAACCATTCAACAGACATTAGAATGTTTTTGCTAAACGGATAGCTTGTTCAAATATGTCTTACCAACATCTATTTATTTAAAAGATATATCTAATTAAAATTATTACAACTTTACGTGTTATATACACAAAGTTTTTTTTATATTTAAATCGCCAAACGTGATAAATTGATACATAAGTAAGCCGTGCCAAGCTTTATGTTTCCAATTGTAACTGTTAGTACGGGGATAAACGATAGACATGACAAAGGTTCCGAGACATAAACTTCAGAACCCTAAAAATACATCTTGTTTTTGACATTGTAAATGTAATATGTATGGACAAACCTTACAAAATGATTTACAGATTTTTTCAATTTATCGTATAAGATAAAATGAAATAAATTGATTTCTTGATTCCTTAATTCTTTATCAATCGACTGATACGGATAAGGATAGTCATAATATATAATTAATTGCTTGACCTTCAACATATACCTAAGAATTACTTTTAAAATTTCAAAGGATCTGACCACAGCATTATTTAACTTTCTATACACCTAACCTAAAACAAATACACTATCATATAAAGCAAATTAAAAGGGAAAGGATTGAACACTTGCCCGAGAGACTCATGACGGATGAACGGTTCTTTTGTGGTGAGTAGACAGCGACGACATCGATTATATGTAAAATTAGAATAACTGGACGTGTGCCCGAAGAGCCGGCAACAAATAGTACTAGGGCATGCGACCAATCGTACCAGCCGCAAATATATGCAGCGTACTGAATGCGGACACGCCGCGCCCGCGGAAGATACCGAACTAACATTAACCGCATTAAAATTAAAACGCTCTTCATAACTTAATTATTGCATTAAATTACAAATATTATGCGATCCACTTAGAACTAAAGTTATTAAAGTAAGGCTAATCACCTTTTATCCTTCTTACTCAAGGCAAGTATAGTAAAATTCTACCATTGTACATAACCCTGCCTTTAGCCTTTCACAGAACTTCTTCGTAAGGGAAAACTTTTGCACTGACACGTCTCGGGCCCTCGAATATTAAAGCACATACAAACAAGAGGTGATGTTAATGTGAATTTCAGTACACCTGCACATAAAATAGAAGCTAAAATCTCTATAGATATCTGCGTGACGAGTACACAATCAATGCGGAAACGGTCTGGCGAATGAGAGCGCGATGCGTTAGACGCCCGAGCCGCCGTCACCGATGCATTTGTCTTTCGATGCACACGTAATTGCATCGAAATTAGTGCATATAGTTAATCGCGAACGTAACTAGATTGTCTAGGATCGAAATATCTGGACGTAAGTGTCAATTAGCTAAAGCAAACTTGTGTATAATCGACACGTAGTAACAATCCTAGAAATAGTCTTATAAATTTACATACACAAGAAATTTTTAAAACATGTTTAATTCTTTGGTCTAATTAATAATATTGTCACTGAATCTCGTTTTTTATGTTGACTACAAATGTCAAAACAGTTTGTTACATACCAGTTTCTATTTAACATCGCTTAGTATTTATTCAAATTTGAAATAAGATTTAAAGCTAACGGGCAATAATAATGTTAGAAGGTGGTAGGATCCTTAATGAAACAATACTGCCTCATTGTGCTGGGGAACCATTATTTGTAACTGAAACTAACGAAGTGTTTTTGAAAATCTTCACAAGAACTAACAAGGGCTATTATGAGGATATATTATCATTTATCAACTACAATTGAAGTATTAAATTTATTCACAATACCTAAAATGTTGTATGATATTCCAACATCTTTTAATATTCATTTAAGTCTATTCCCTATAAAACAATAAATGTTTCTTTGGTTAATTTGATTTTGCATAAGTAGTAAGGTTACAAGATTTAGGTAATTGACAGTGACGCCACGTAAAAATTTTTAAATAATGAAAATACGTTCTACTTTGTACGAAGTAAATTTATTTTTTACTTCTTAGTCTTAGTCGGTTTATTTTTTTTTTTAATTTTTTCACGTACATAGGTCGCAGTACATCGCAGAAAATCCCTACACATTAAATTAATAGTTAAATTTTTGTACAATACGGTAAACATATAATTGACTAAATAAGTTAAATTGCCATACAGTGATTAAGATAAAAACAGTATTTGAAGAGTATAAAATAGCTACTGTAGATCAACTGAAATACATTGATCCCGATTGCAGCGCCACCTACTGGATACTATTAGACTTAGTACCGTGTCCTTAACGAAATGCATGAAATATAAAGAAATATTTACCATACGTATTAATTAAATATTATGACAAAGTAAAAATATATAATAGAGGTAATTTATTTAGAACAAAAATATATGGTACTTAACAGATGTAAACATCGTGTAAACTTTAAAACAAAAAAAATATTCACATTAATACTTTTATTATAACATGTATTCAATAATTTAATATATTTAAAATTTGTACCTAAATAATAAAACATTACATGTGTTTATAAGAAAATTCAATAAATTCAAGACTATTGCCTTTAGTTTATGGCGAAGCCTACAATAGATTAAAACTTTTTTAGAACGGTGTAGTGTTAAAAATAAATAATATTAAACTGTAATTTATAAATGAACAATCTATGTGCCCAAATATTATTTAAAATAAATCCGTGCAACAAACAGTTGCGAAATATGAAGGCGACGCGGCCGGCGTGCAGCAAGGGCGTCGCTATGGTGTTGGTCGCTTTGGCGCGGAGTCGCGGACTTACGAAAGCTCCGTTCCTTACTAGCGATGCCGTTAGCGCAGGCTCGGGCGGGCGGCAGGCGGCGGGCGGGCCGTGGGAGGTACCGTTAGTGACGTCACCACTGTGACGTCGCGACCGTGACGTCAGACAGCGCGATATAGCCACCAGCCTCGGCGGCGGCGGCCTCAGTATCGCACCGCCCGTCCGACAGCGCGTACTTCCGCGCGTTCTCTCTTTACTTCGGCTACCGCTACCCGTGAGTGAGTGCGCGTGCAGTGAGTGCTATGTGCTCGGCCGCATGAGGATCCTGTTAAGCGAACTAGGACTATCTGGCGCGTGCCTCGGTTTGACCCTGGAGCCGCGCGCCGCCTCCGAGGACTCTGACAAACCAGCGCCAGGTCAGCGCCCGCACGAAAATTCGCCTCCCTCTACCTCTGTGTTTATTTTCGCTTTCGTTGTGTAGAACCTTTGGGTGTCGTAGACTCTATGTGGAACTGTTGTGACGATGGCCATCGGCTAGAATGCGAGGTGCGTTGCTGACGCACTCCAGCCAATATTGCGGCCTTAGACAGTTTCTTTTCACACGTATGTATTTGTTTTTTTATTTTTATTTTAAATTTAAATAATTTCTCAACTTTATTTCACTATACGTTATAGTATATACTTTTATTTTCAGTTAAGTTACTATTAAGTTATTAAGCTTTACATCCAAGAATGTTTATGTTAGTAATCATTTTTATGTTATTTTTTTTATTTATGATGAAGAATTTTTGCTCCTACTTTAAACCGATCTATGTTTTACTTATATACCTACTATAGCAACGTGGGAAGACGACTGAATGCAACACTTACCCAATGACCTATAATTAAATGTTACGGACATAAAAGGACACCCGATAGTGGAAATTAAAAATAAACTTAGCGTTTATGCTCTTTATTATTATTTTCATGTTGAGCGAAAGCTCAACAAAAATGTCGTAGTAATTAATGCAAAGGAAACTTTGCATTAATTACTACGACATTTTTCGATGCTATTCGATAAAGCTTTTCGAATTTCTTCTCCGTAATGTTTATTCTACTTTTGTTTCAAATAAACTATTATTATAGCATCAAAGCCTTCCCTAAAATAAGAAATTTAAGTTATATGTTAACAAGGCTTTATAGTAGCAATAAATTTACTCTAACAAATAATAATTATACTCTTTTTTATGTTCGATATCCTATCAAGCATTATATTTAATTCAAACTTAAAGATAAAAATATATATTTTTATTCACATTACACTCTGCTAGTATAGGTTTTTTAATAAAAAATTACAAATAAGTTAGTAACTTATTAATAAAAAACTTATTGACGGCGTGAAAGACTCTAAATAAAGAGATTAATTTAACTAATTTACTTACTTTTTTACAAATATAGCCCACATAAAAATTTTACGATATAAGTTAGGGATATTTATCAATAGTTTACTATAAATAACATAAATCTTAATAACATGTCAAGAGATCTTATTATATCACATAATATGAAATAAATCATTAAAGTGTAATGCAATTATACTACAAGACGGGCTAATAAAATGTTGCATAGTGTGGGTAAGTGCGCAAAATTAATATCGTTTTTGTTGTAGAGCATTAGGTAACTTTAATATGGGATGAGAGTGTTGCGATCGCCTCCGGTTCGAAGCCGATGGCCTCACCTAAACTAGTAACTACCTTCCTTGCCCAATCGCCTGTCGCAACTCGCAACCGGGAGACGTCGCACCTGCCGACGAGATGTCCGCAAATTGCCGATCATCACCGGCCGCAGAGCACTATTGTAACACTACATTCAAAACGTACGTCTAAGCGAACATCAAATATTGAACACCGAAGAGCCACTTTCACTTTTTATTTGCACGTAATATCTAAATGTTCTCCGGCATCGAGCGCTTAAAAACAAATGTGGATCTATAAAAGCTGCAACATTTCATCCGATTTTGTCTTAATATCCTAATTTATATTGAATATATTAAAGCTGAGAATATTAATTGACTATTAAATAACGCGCTGTTTTCCGTACCAGTTTTGCCTAAATATATACTATATAAAGCCTAACATGCTGATAAGACGTGATATCAGTGTCCAGCTGGCGTGACGTCACGCCGAAACATATTCGTCTCTCTCTGACGTCACAAGCCTCCACCCCGTGTCTATAAACCCCAGTCCGTGCGCGATATCGTAATAAAAGGTAGAGCCTATTGTTATTATTGATAGGTATAGTACCTCCGCAGAAATAAATTTCTTTGACACTTAATATTAATTAGGTATTTTATTCCTAAAATATTTTGGGATTATAAATCTACAAACTTACATATTATTTTGAGATATAATTAAATATTTTTAAATGAGATAACGTCACAAAATAAGAGAATATTGTTTTTAATGAACAAGAAATATAAAGAAAACAATAAAACGATGTACTAAATAGCTACCTACATAATTGGATAAAAACTACGATTGTCACAACTTTCGCGTATTTTAGCACATGGGTGTTAAATTCAATGGGTGCCTGTCGCCGGCTTCTGTGAATTTGGCTGGTGCATATTTTTAGCCATTCATTTCCACTGCTGAAACGTTTGGAACGGAATTACGTCACAGCGTCTAAAAATACGTGGGTGGTGCGCGGTGGTGGCACGGGGGTTGGTGCGGGCTCGGCCTTCGCCTCCATCGGCACCTGTGACGTCACTCGCGATACGTCACGCATCGACCCGCGCTCCCCGTCAAGGTCGCCCTTGCTGCTTGCATACCCTCGCCTATCGACTTCCTTTTTGTTACCTCATTAGTCATTTCACGAAAGCTCTATCTAAGACATAACATAAGTTATATCTAAGTAGTAGTAAGTAATAGGTATCTAAGTTATAGAGAAAATATACATACAAGCTCATATATACTATCATCTAGAGGTATTACGGTAATCACCATAAATTCTCAAATTTTGCAAACTTGATCATTATTAAGCTTAGATAAATAAATCTTATACTGTAAATATTATAATTTCCTGAGACATGTTTTTTTCGCTTTATCCGCGTATTTTTTTATAAAGCTAGCAATTTTACGAGAAAAACAAGATCATATAAACTCAAGATAACACTTAAACTGAAGTACGAGTAGATAAATTAAATCAATTATATGTTTACTGTGACTTGAGCTTTCCTTGTTCATTTCGTTTTACACTATAAATAATGTGTCCTTCAAGCCTTTACTTACAAGCTAAAAGTATAACAACTTATTTTTACCACTACGATAAAAATAAAATACCGCGCATAATATAACTATTAACACAAAACGCTTAATCTTAATGTTTTAAAAATAAAACTGTATAAGTAATATTTTTAGCCCGCACTAGTCTGATATATAAAAATATTGTTGTTCCACGAACGTACTCATGACAAAGGTAGGTATAGTAAGTTTCAATTTAAAAAAATTGAAATCTATCGCTCTTCAGGAAAAAATATTTGATTTCTATGTTAATTCAAAACAAATGACTGATTGAACAAAGTTTGCGGACTCGGCACGTTTAGGCCATATATACTAAAAAATTTAAATTTATTCAAAATAGTTACATAATCTTCTTAAATAGCCGCGGCGGCGACTACTCGCGAGACAGACTTCAAGGTCGCCATTACAGCTTTACCTAATAAAAAAATTAGATACCCAAAGCTTAAGATGGCCATTAAAATATTATTGTCGTTGTGTCATAAACCGAGATGCATAACAAAAACGAACAAAAACAATTCTAGAATTATAATCGGGTTTTTAAACTTCGGGAGTTGTGCAAAAGTGGGTGTGGTATCTCAAATTTAAGTTGGTAATTTAGTTAATTGGGATTTGTTAAAAAATAGGGAACGAATTTTTATCATACGCTAGCCGTTGCTCGCGACTTCGTCCCCGTCGATTACATTTTCCAGTATTTCTTCACTCCTATTAGTCGCTAAATACTACGTACTACTGTTATCAATATAATACTTTATATAAATAGGTAAAGATAACGTAATTTAACAGTAACAATGGAAAGTTTTCATTATACATAATATTACCAATTTGTAGTAATAAGTTAACAACCTCAGAGTACGTTACGTTGAACCTTAATATGAGTGACGAAACAACGTTTGACGCACAACACCCCATCAGGGATTACACGTGTACAGTAACATAATTCGGTTGTCATACATTTTTAATCCTTAAAGAATATTGTAAAAGAAACAATCCCTTCTTAAGTTTACTGTACGTATTAAATAAATAGTTTTTGTTCCAAATACGAATTTTATTTGCTTGATTGCAATTTCTTTTAACTTTAAAAGGCTGACCAAAGTAGGAATACAACAGTATATCAAAATTAAATCAATATGTATATATATTGTCAAAAGCTGTAAATTACTTTATTTAAATTATAATTTTACATGGCGCCTTTGGTATTGAATATCAATAACACGACACCTACTATAGAACCTGTTATGTTCAAAAGTGGTTCGATTTTATTTAATTTAAAGCCACGTAAATACAGTTCACATTATGAATAAATCGAGGAACGAATTAAATTAATTTGATTAAAGTTTTTAACCATAATAATTATTAAGGATGTTCCTTAGACTTTGTATATTATATAGGTATCTAATAATACGAGTATAAAGTGTCATTGGCATTATAAGATCTTTCTTTATTTTATGCATTCTTAAACGGAAACAAAGTGAACCGCCGCGTCTGTCGGTTTGCTGTGTGCTAGCTATCACTAGTTGTACAAAACCGTCTTAGAAATATTTTTATTGTAAACGAATCACTCTGTATGGAAAATATCTCATTAAAATAAACTTTTTAATAAATATAATAGTATACCCTGTAGTATCTTTATTCATTGACAGTTTAATTTTTAGATTGGTAAAAGTAATACCTAAAAAACAGTTAAAATGCTTTCGTAGAAAGAAGCGTTTCGTAGCGGCATTTTCCGATGCAGTGCACGAAACTTACGTTGACTGCTGCCGCTCAAATGCAATAAGTGCGATTTCCGCGTAATATTGTTCAATGTGATTGCTGTTGAATTGTTACAAGAAAGAGGTATGATATGATGTTGAATGAAAAGACGGACTTACTCCTCTGTGTTCCAAATAATTTGATTAATTTAAGATTTTTGCAAATCTTTCCATTAAATCATACTACTAATCATAACTTCTTAAATAACACAAAGCCATCGAGCAGTTAAGCTGACATTTTTTATCGAAAAACAAGTATTTACAAAGCAAATATTTCCCAAACATATACAAGAATCCCCAATAGACAAAATATTATGTCGTGTTCCATCTCTTTATATAACATTAATATCAGTTTCAACAACATCACATTAAAAGAAATATCGTGAGAGACGAGATAAAAATAAACTTGTACCGCAACCGGCAATATAGTGTACTTAGCACTACAGCATTTTGTATTATTGGGTGGAATATTACGTCAAAGGCTCTGACGTCACGCCACCCGCACCCCCGTAGTCTACGCCAACTCCAATGCTCCACAGCTGACTGTGCTTATAGTATTGTAATTTAAAAATAACTTTTATTGAGAATTCATGTTCTAAAGCTTTTTATTAGTTTTGCACAAAATACGACCCTCAACCATTTACTGTGATCACCAAATACTTTTAGTTGCACTTTTCTATATTCTGTATTTTTTAAAGTAAATAATTTAATCACTAGGTACTTTGTACAAGGCAAGAAATCTTTCAGAAGTTAAATAAGAGTCATGAATAAATCGCACTTAAAATTTGGTGCAAAATTTCGATATTGGGTTTGTAAAATATATTACAACAAACTTATTGACGTGTTGTATGACATTATTTAGCGACATATAGATACACCTACAACAGAATCCAGAATGACCCGTAAGAAAATTCCATTCAAGTATAATATACCAAATATACAGCAAAAGCATCGGGCGAGCATGAAAACTAGAACATCTTTGTAAGGTATCGAATAAGAGAACTAAACAAAAGCGCGCCGCTCTCCAAGTTTCGGTCACAGTGCTTTTCGGTATGACAGCGCCATCTGTTGCATGGTTTATGAACAGCAAATTTAATAGCAACAAGTTACCCTGTAGTAAGTGAAAGTCAATCCTACATTATCTAGAAAATTTTCCACAAGATGTCGCATTTGTACATTTTATGAGTGTTATAATTTTCAGAACTAAGTACCTCGAAACACTCGGTATGATTTTAATATTACAAAACTTGCCCAATCACATACGTATTCTATTCTATGCTTATCTCATATTTAATTTTGCATAAAAACATAAATTTGCATAAAAAAGTTAACACGTCATAACATAGTTTGTAGCTGTTTGTTTTACATATTTTAGTAGTTGGTGTGATAATGTATTAAGTCTTAAAAAATATTTAAATATTGTTTTTATTTTTACATTTCATAAAAATGTAAAGATAAAACTGTTTCATATTATTAAATTTCTAAAAAAACAGTAGTATTAATTTAAATACCATGTTAGGAAACTTGTTTTTTTTTATTCAGACAAATTAGTAGGTACATAAAATTATAGTCTCATAAAAATATACATCAGTATGTTAGTAGATATATTGTTTCGTATAGTATAGAAATAATGATTCCAATTTTAATAAAACTATGACAGTAGCTATGTTATAAACGCCTCTTCATAAGATACGTTATAGCATTTAAAACTTTTTTTTTTATTTTTTATTAGCATCATTATATGATGAAATATAATTGTATATAAAGAGCTTTACTCAGGCTTGCCACGCCTCAACTAACACAATATGCGGAAATGTATTCGAGCATATAGCTTGTAAAACGTACATGTAAATAAAATCTTCAGATAAATAAGCAAAGCGAATTCAGGAAACATTCTCAAAACTAATACTTGGAATATTATAGTGACAAGACAAGAATATGAGCATTGTAATCGTATTGTTTACCTTATACATATACCTTCGATAATTTCTTATAAAATCAATGTCGACGTTTATCTGTCGTGCAGATATCAAAATACAGATGAATGTTTTAAAAATTAATTTTAAAAACACAAGTCATACTTTTACTTTTTTCTCTCCCCCCCCCCTTTATTTTTTTCGGTTTTTTCGCATAAAACATTAAATAATAATTTAATTGGATAACTAATCGAAATTTTTGTAGTTATTTTACGTAACTAAAATGAATTAAATTCATTTATTGCAAAGGTACCTATATACAATATTTAATATATTACTTTAATTTTAATAGGTTTTATCTGTTACAATATATAGGAATATGAAGCTGACTCTATTACTGGTAAGCAAGTTTAATCTCTCTTGCAAAACGACTTCCTTGTTAAGATCTAATAAATTATTTTTTAATCTATTCACTTGCATAGCAAGTGGTGAACAACGATTAGTTATTAATTATAGGATGGTTACGACTTTGTTGCTTAGTTTTCCATAAATTTGTGTTTGTATAACAAACTCGGATTAGCTTTTGACAAGCTTTTTTATCAACTTCATCTTTGTAATTATAATAAAAATTCATTTATTCATTATTTAAATTAATTTCAATATATCAAACATTTCAGTCTAGCGTATGAAAACAAACGAATTACGTTGTACGAAAAGTTCATGATTTATATTAATTTCAGGATATACTGTAAATTTTAAGAGAAATTGTTGCTAAATATATCTAAAATAAAAACACTGTGTTCGTCACACTACACTTACTTTTTTATTTTCATAAAAACACTAATAATATTTTGTCTATATCTTAATAAGCTTGGAATTAATGGTTCTTAGCATAATAGAAACTGCAAATGCCAGTGATTTCATAACTTCCCAAGGGATCCATCGCCTTCGCGCCCTAAAAACTTTACTTTTTCGATGATACCCTAACATAGCCTTTATAATCAGGCCTAAAGATTCATTATGCTATGCAATATCACTTAGTTCGTACAAATTTTAATAGACATAGATGAGGTGTATACAATATATTGAATTCAATTTTCGGGGCGTGGCGAATCAAGCACCGTGACACGATGTATTCAAAAAGGCAATATTTGGCTGGTAAAACAGCAGTATAAATTAAAAGACCTTTCGTCAACTCCGTCACTACTAGTCAAGCTGCGCCAGGGTAGTGTTCGGTGGTTCTCAAGTGACTCTAGAATCTATTGATTAGTCAGTTACGTGCGTTTATTGGAAAGTAGAAATTAAGGTATGTTCATCGAGGGTAAATAATGCATGGATGGCATAGCGTGATAGTTCAAAGCATGATACCGTCAAGTGGTCGTCAGGCCGTCCAGTAACATTTCAACCCCTCTGTGACTGTTTTTCAACTTGTTTTATTTTTTTTTCTATTAAAAATAGTTTAAAATTATAGTAAGGGTGTAAGTAATCTTTTATAATGTATTTTATGTAATATGTGTTTCTTTTATTACAGGGACGAGCGCCATAGAGTCGCGCTCGCCAAGCGCTTTCTCACCAAACTCATCCAGCATGCTACTGCTGCAGACACAAGTGAGTACATTGAAATGTCTATAATTGCCCAAAGTAATTTAACTTAATTATTTATGAATTATCAATTCGATCCCTTGCCACAGCTGCACGGCGAAGTCTTGACAAACAATAATACGATTCAAAAGAACGTCATTGGCTTACCGACGACGCCCATATAAGTCCGCCTACCATAACATTAGTAACGCCTCCATTTATTGATTTCTCTTTTATTTCAGAGCAACTACAGTTCGTCCTTCACTGATCTTCTATCATCGCAATATCAAGAAGACTCTTCTGAAATCTTAGACGAGAATTTAGATCCTTTTCCGGACGTAGAGTTCCATGCGCCGATACCTCCAGAAATAAAATCACACCGAACCACACCAGTAAGTGAAACACCATCACCAGTGCCAGGCCCAGCTTTGCCCAGCTTTGAAGAAACTTACTCAGTGCGATATCCTAAGCAGGAAATGGCAGAATTCGGAATAAAAATGGATGAAGATTGTTACAATCTAGGCTCATACACCCACCAAGGACATGCCTCAACTCAACTATTATACCCATATCATCAGCCTTCATTACCCTACGTACCCTCTCCATACTACGCACCGGCTCAGCCTTGCAGTCCCACATTCGATACTGGAGGTGTAACACCAAACCAAGATTCATACTCTTTACCTCCATTTCCAAGTACAGTTGATTTGCATATAACAACGGATCAAAGTTCACGACAACGGCGATCTTCTCTACCCGTACAAAGATCAGAGTCTTGTAGCTCAAGTGAAAGTCCTAAGCTACATGGTGGAAGAGTACACTGCATGCAAGCGTCAGCCCCAAGTTCGGCTGCTAGTTCACCAGGCGGTGCCCCACAAGATAATGTAACTGCACGGGCTGCACCTCAATCACCCAGTCAATTGTGCGCTGTTTGTGGCGATACCGCTGCTTGTCAACATTATGGCGTGCGCACATGCGAAGGCTGTAAAGGATTCTTCAAAAGAACAGTACAAAAAGGCTCAAAATATGTATGCTTAGCTGAAAAATCTTGCCCTGTTGATAAAAGAAGACGCAATAGATGTCAATTTTGTCGTTTTCAAAAATGTCTTGCTGTAGGAATGGTAAAAGAAGTAGTGAGAACGGATTCACTTAAAGGAAGACGTGGAAGACTACCTTCAAAACCAAAATGTCCGCAAGAATCACCACCAAGCCCTCCAATATCACTTATTACAGCTCTTGTTCGAGCTCATGTTGACACTTCTCCTGATTTCGCAAACTTAGATTATTCACAATACAGAGAGCCGAACCCAATGGAGCCTCCAATTTCAGATGTTGAAGTAATTCAACAGTTTTATTCACTTTTGACAACATCTATTGATATGATAAAGTATTTCGCAGAAAAAGTCCCAGGCTACGGCGATCTTTGTCCAGAAGATAGAGAGCAATTGTTTGCATCTGCTCGTCTCGAACTATTTGTTCTGCGGCTTGCTTATCGCACTCGTCCTGAAGACACTAAGCTCACTTTCTGCAATGGACTTGTCCTTGATAAACGCCAGTGTCAACGCTCATTTGGCGATTGGCTGCACGCAGTGCTTGATTTTAGCAATACTTTACATTCAATGGACATCGATATTTCAACCTTTGCCTGTCTCTGCGCACTAACTTTAATAACAGGTATGGTATAATCTGTTTATCTGAAATAGCTTCCTATTAATTTTCAATTTACTTTTGTCGAATACCAAACCGAAAATAAAAAGAATATATAATTAACATTAATTAAGAAAAAAATGTAAGCTTATATTTTATTATAGTATGTCTTTTCAGAAGTCCCAAATGACATTAAAATTAAAGTTTCTTATTGTTTTCAGAGAGGCATGGCTTAAAAGAGCCACATCGTGTAGAACAACTGCAGATGAAAATAATAGGATGCCTTCGGGCGCACATGCCTGGAGGTGGTGGCGTAGGGGGCGTCGGGGCGCCACACTTTAGCCGGGTGCTCGGCGCTTTACCCGAGCTAAGATCCTTGTCTGTGCAAGGGCTACAGCGCATTTTTTACTTGAAGCTAGAAGATTTAGTACCAGCCCCTCCGCTTATTGAAAACATGTTCCGAGCAAGCTTGCCCTTCTAAAAAGGTTAACACGTAGCTCCTTACAGCGTCGGTGGACTGCTCCCGCTCGTCTCGTCCCCTACCTATTTAGAGCCGACTCCGTTATTTTTGTAATTATTTACTTATAATGAAATATTTTTCTATAGGCTAGATAAATAACGTAGTGTTCGATCTCCAAGATATCGGTTCATGCTTATCAAAAGTATGAAGTTAATTACTTTAAGTTTAATTGACAATCTTACTTAATAATTTGTAATGTTAACGTATATTTAAGATTAATTTATTGTTATTGTATATTTGTGTGTGATTCAGTTATATCTTTTAAAATATCTACTTAGTAGTCTGCATTTGAGTTACCGCTCGTGATCAATGGCATCTCGTCGTACAAATATTCCTATGTTATTTACTTGTGTATTATTTTAATAAGAAAAATCTAGTCACAAGACTTATTAATGTAAAAATTTGGCTTATGGGTCACCGATTTTTATAGTATTTTACAAATTATTAAACCATTCGTTGATGTCAAATTATGATTGTGATAAGCGGAGGATAGGACGTTGTTTTGTTGACTAAATGTTGCATACTTCGCATATCAAACACATTATGCATCGAGTCGAAACAAAATCATTCATAGAAGTTACCTTTTAGGTTTACAAAATAATTGTAACGCTTGGACGTTAAGTAATTATTTGTTACGATAAAATCTTGCATATAAGGTCAGGGAAAAAGTTCAGCATAAAACAAATCCCTCAATTCCTACGTGTCTTATAAAGTACCTTCGTAGATAGGTATAATATCCCTTAGTATATCTTAAAATATTTGGAAAGTAGTGTAAACATATCATTTCACTATGGTGAAAACTCACGTTAGTAATTATCGTTAATTACAATTTGTGCAAATTATATTTAACATTAATTAAAATAATCTCTAATATTGAAATTGAATTAGAACCTTAAAGAACTTTCTTAGTGGGCAATGATCCTGAACGGACCAAATAGTGTAAAATGGGTAAAGAAATTGTTAAAATTATTTTCGAATGCAGGAAAAGAATAATGTTAGACTGATAGGGATATTTTTGTTAAAAACACTGTACCTATAGTATAATATATACATATAAAATTATAATATTAAAGAAATAATAAAAGGAAATTATACATACAACTTTAATGTATCCTGCTTGTAAAACCAATATGTCCTCTTTATATGCTCTAACGTGATAAATATATATTCTAGATTAACAAAGGTATGTATATTATAATTAAAATGACGTGATAATTTTATACAAAATTGTATTTTGATAGAAAATGCAAGTGCTGAACTTTTTGCTCGATAACAGAGCCCCTTAATGTATTAGTTAATTTATAGATACTTTAGTAAGTCTACTTTACATTTTTCTTACTTTTAAATTTTAATACTTTGGTGCATTTCAGTAATCCATTTCTTATTTATATAAATGTGACTGCCTACTTTCTGTTATACATAAAAATGTGATTGTAAATATTTGACGGTAAAAGGTACTTATTACATATTAAAGTACCAGCAATAAAAAACTATTTAGTATTTATTGCATACAACATTCTGTATGTAGAATGCACATTTTTATTTTATTTTATTTATTAGTCTCCTATGGGAGTTCCGTGATCAAAACAAAATATTTTTCATTAAACTTTGCACAAAAGTAGGTGAGCGCATAACAGAATAAACTTGCCATAGCGAAATGTATTTTAACTTTAATTTTGTGTATGTATGTAATATGTATATACCTATTGAGATCCTAAAATACAGATTTATTACCTCTGTTTAAAATTTTCACTACTTTATTGCATTTCTTTTTAAAAACAATAATATTATAAGTATATTGATATGCTTTTGTTACTTAAGTATTATCCTTTCTTTGTAAATATTTTATCACAATTATAATGACGCAAATGCGTTTATTGAAATTACTTGAAGTTTTTATTTACTTCACCAATCAAAACTAAAAAATTTACTGACAAAAGTCACAAATTGTATTAAACTAATTTAACTTTATGTGTACATTTTCTAATTTAAGTGAGCCTTAATTTCCAAAAATCGTAAATAGACACCGATGAGGTCGATGATGAGGTCTATGATCGATGCAATGGTGGATCTAGGGGGTTCATGGGGGTCATGACTGAACTGTTTCCGGGATAAGGTTGAACTATTTGAACTACAATACCCTTTTTTACTTCAACACAACTGTGGGGACGTAGATATCTTAGATTCTGAGTCATAATTAGGTAAGTATAATGAAAATGGATGGATGGAAAAGATTCGCCTCGACTTATAATATCTACAAGTATATTACATTAAACAGGTACCGAAACCAGATCACAATAACAATGAAATAAAAATAGTCTAAAGTTAGGTTACTCATATGCATTGCCAGAGTTCTAAAATGGAAACCACTATATTTTAAAGTGAAATTATCAATAATTAAAATTATTTACATATTAGCGATTGCCTGTGATTCCGTCCGCGTGGACTTTCATAATATAAACTTTCACTTGAATTGGCATCAAGGCTTTGTTTTGATTAAAACTTTTGAGTTTTGGCGGGAATCTGGCGGCGTCTATTCGTAATCTCGACTGATTATTCATTATTTGGTGTTTAAAGTGATTTTTAGTTTATTGGTGATAGTAAATCATGCAATAAATTAGGTAATAAGTGTTCAGAATATGAAGAATTCATTCGAGAGTACATATTAGCACCATTCCGATAGCTCCAAGATTCGTCGAGGTTTTCGTAAAGTTCACTATCACTATCACGAAAGACAGAGAGAAAGGAATAAAGGAAAGAGAGAACTTATAAGACTGCGACTGAAGGACTTTGTATCCATGGTTAAAAAATAAAATATTTAAAAAAATGATAAAACTTTACGATATATCTTATTACCTTATAATCATATGAAGTTGACGTTGACTTTTTAAGTGGTATAATTTTAAAATATGAAAAATGAAACTTGTGATTAAAACTTGACACTGGCAAACAATTAACACTAATTGCCATAGCTGAAAAAAAAATAGTGATAATGAGTGACATTGACGTTTGACAGTAGTGTATTGAGTTGTACTATCGGATAATTGGATTGTTATAAAAATATTTGTTAGTATTTTAATTATTTAATTAGGTATGTAAAAATAATAATAGAATATCTAACAATTGTGTGAAACGTGTAGGTATTCACAATGGCTAAGAATTCAGAAATGTCTGAAATATTTGACAAAAACTTAGAAGACATTGAGATTCAAGAAGTATTAAAAAATGGTACCGATCTTAGGGAGTATGCCTTACAAATTGACAAAAATATTGAAGAAGCTGAAAGAGCCTCAGTTGCAGATTATTTAAAAGAAAGAGAAAATATAATTTCACTGCATAACCAAATTGAGGACTGTGATGGAATTCTTGAAAGGATGGAAAACATGCTACTTGTTTTTCAAGTAAGTTGTTAAAGAATAAGTTAAAAAAAAAATATTATTTAAAAACACATATACAAACAGAAATCTTATATGTATAAAAGAAATGCATTATATGTGAGAATGTATAGCAATATAAATAGTATGTTTACTGTCAAAAATAAAGACTGAGTTCCATGTATTATTTTAGAATGACTTAGGAAGTATCAGTAATGAAATTATAAGTTTACAAAAGAGGTCTGTTAACATGTCAGTTCAGTTATCAAATAGACAAGCACTTAAAGGTCCACTGTCAACATTTATTGAAGATTTAGCTGTTTCTGAAACACTCATATTGTAAGTATACTTTTAAATATATTTACCTACCTGCATCTAGCTTAAAAATACTATTTGGTATTCATTTAGCATTATTTTTCAGTGGCATTAACAATGTACCTGTTACTGATAAAGAATTTATGGTACAACTGGCTATATTAAATCAGAAGCTCAATTTTATCAAAGAACAGGATTTTAAAGAAACAAAAGCTTGTCATGATGTTAAAGATGTATTAGAGAAATTAAAGATTAAGGCCTTAGCAAAGTTAAGAACATATATATTAGAACAGATTTATAAATTTCGAAAACCAATGGCCAATTATCAAATACCCCAAAATGCTATGTTGAAATATAAATTCTTCTTTGAATTTATTCTAGCTAATGAACGCAATGTAGCCCAGGAAATATGTAATGAATACATTGATACCCTAAGTAAAGTTTACTATTCCTATTTTAAATCCTATGCATCAAGATTAGACAAACTTAAATATGAAGAAATGCCTACAAAAGATGATCTAATGGCAATTGAAGATGGATCAAAAGGTGGATTTTTCCAAAAATCTAACTTGAAAAATAAAAGCACCATATTTACTATAGGAAACCGTGGAGATGTTTTAGCACAACAATTGGAGGCTCCTATAATTGTACCCCATGTACAACAAAAGACAAAGGTATGTGTTATGTGTTTTGATAAAATATAATGCTTTATAACATGTTAATGTCCAAGACATTGTAAATATTGCCATAGAAATTGTATTTTTTAATTTATGTATTTATTACCTGTTAATATACTACTAATGGCATAGTTCATATTTCCAGTACTCCTATGAAGCATTATTCCGAAGCTTACAATATGCTCTTGTAGATAACAGTTGCAGGGAATATTTATTTACTACTGAATTCTTTCATGTAAAAGGCAGCCATGCTCAAGAACTTTTTGACAGAATACTTGGTAAAACCCTCTCTTTACTAGTGGTAAGTGTATCAAATATAATAATATTCAATACTCATACTGTGCTCCACAGTTTCATCCACTTAAAAACAAATATAATATTTATATATTTAGATAGATAGATAGATAGATAGATAAAAACTTTATTCCACAACACAATACA